>JAOBAT010102278.1:0-15709 GCA_026413305.1 Hydrozoanthus tunicans
ACTACTACTACTACTACTACTACTACTACAAACTACTATACTACTACTACTACTACTACTACTACTACTACTACTACAAACTACTATACTACTACTACTACTACTACTACTACTACTACTACTACAAACTACTATACTACTACTACTACTACTACTACTACTACTACTACTACTACTACTACTACTACAACAACAACTGCTATGACTCCCCTTACTTCTTTGAATACAAAAACTAATCAAAGTTGTTTTCATGGACAGCGAATTTGGCGACCTATGCATGCAGAAAAAAGTGAAAAGCATGTACTTCGTAATTCAATTTCTAGGTAATAGAGGAAATAACATATTTATTTCCGGCCCTATCCACACATTTAAAAATAATTAGGTCTCCTTTTTATTGGTAGATTTTAAATAGAACTGAATTGATAGTTCTAGATCAATATTGAAGGGAAGTAGTTAAAACCGTGAGCTTTGTTGTTCTATGAAATAAAGGCAATATCACAAGGCATCGTTTATCATCGGCACATTCAATGGCAACTATAATCCACGGATACGAAACAAAGCCCGGATGTCTGTACAACTACTCTATTGTATTTGGCGCTGCTAAGGATTTCTTGGAAAGCTTTGCCACAAAACCTTAATATAGAGCCAAGTTTCTCGAAAAAGACAAAAACCATTGTACACTTTAAGTGTAAAATGTTGCAGTATGATATAGGAGGGACACCGAATTCACTCGTGCAGATCGAGCAATTCCGATGTGCTTTTCTAATTGGGTTTCTTGGATACGTGTTACTGACTCATTGTGTTATTCGATTTAGGAGAGTGAAAAATCTTACCTGCTTGTAGGCTTTATTTTAACAGTGGCAGCAGCAACTTTCTAAAAAAACTTTCATGTCCGGGCTTCTTAGAAAATCGTGCCGCAAAACCTATTTATAGCACCAGGCTTCTCAAAAATCGTTGTACACTTTAAAAGCAACATTTGCAATGTCATATGGGAGGGACACCGAGGTCACTCGTGCATTTTTAAGTGGGTTTCTAGGATAAATTTTGGAGTTTTATTATTGTTACTATCATCATTATTTTTAGTATTGCTGTTATTAAATAAGTGTTCTTTTTATCATTATTATTATTATTAGTAGTAGTAGTAATAGTATAGCCGGTGTTCTTTAGTAGTAGTAGTAGTAGTAGTAGTAGTAGTAGTAGTAGTAGTAGTAGTAGTAGTAGTAGTAGTAGTAGTAATAGTGAATTAGTAGTATTCGTAGTCGTGTGAGTGTAGCAGCAGTTGTAGTAGAAGAAAAAATGTAGTAATAATAATAAAAAAACTTTGAACAACTTGGTCATTTTTATAAAATGGCGGAATACAAAAAATATAAAGTGTATTTCTAATTTGCCACTGTTTTAAAACAACTCTAAGCAATTCTATTAAGACCCTTTTTTCATTCTTTTAATATTATTGAGCCAAATGTAACAATACTTGAAATTTTCCCTATACCGTAGATTTAGTTTCGTGTTCAATCTCGCGAGATTCTTAACTCTAAGGAGTCTGTTACAATCGCAAAGAAGATTGAGTGACTTGCAACTTTTTTTTCCTTTAAGAATCATTTCTATATCATAACATATCACACGGACTGCTATCGATACCACCTCCGCAATCTTGACGAATGAACTTCCTCTTAGACAAATAAAGAGAAGCACTTGCCCTAACTTCCTTTCACGACTGTGTAGATAAGAAAACCAACTTCCTCTACACGTATAGAGACGAAATCATCGCAACATAACAAGGTATCAAAACTATTGGGAGATACAGAGAGAAAAAATCGTTGTGCTTCGAAAGGAGCCGAACATGGAAAATTTTAAGGAAACGTTTGAAGTGAAATGTGAAGGTACGTGAAATCGTTTGACCGCGATTAGAGAACGATCATTAAGTTGACACCGTCAATGATTTTGATTTATCTTGGTTTTAAACCAAAATAGAAAATTAGCAATGAATATTTACCGAGATTTTGGTTGTTTTAACAATTGTACAACATTAACGAGATCAAACGACTTGGAAAAGACAAGGACGCAAATCAATGTGTGATAAACGCAAATTTATAGATAGCAATGAAAGGTGATATTGGAATTCATCAAGGAGCGCTCTCTTTTGCATAATGCTAAGAAGTTTTACATTTGTTCATTTCACTTATCATGTGTTTTGAAGTGTAAAACATTAAAAAATTGTTTACCTATGATCAATAAACCACATCAAACTCGTGCTATCAAAGAATATGTCAACTAACTAATCAGTATTACATGATCTAACAAAGTAGTTGGTGACAGAATCGTCGCTCCAGCGAGTTATCAACTTGAGTGAACATTTAATACGTGTTTCATTACGGGCTTCCTTATTCAAGAGAGAGATTGCTTGTATTAAAAAGTATAGTTAAACAAACAATTTCATGAACTTTTCTTATCGTAAGTTTAAAAACCTGGAGTGGGAAAAGGATAAAATTACAAATTAAGTTTGCGGGCTCAGACAAAATGGCGTTCCTTCAGTCGGTAGCTTGCAATTTCTGAAAAAGTAAAAATCAAACTAGATTAAAAAAATTCAGTTTCTGAAATGAGAAGCTTAATTCTTTGTTTCCCTTTCTGATACAGACGATTGTGAGCAAGATATTGATCTGTTTGAGGCCACTGTCTGTGCTAGTAGCAGCCACAACTTTAAGGGTCAGCAACAGAAAGGTAAAACTGCGCCAAATGATCCGGAAGCCAATAGAACACAAGAGACACTCGATAACTGTATAACAATCTCCAATCGCCCGAGGTACAAGAACACGTTACATTTGTGGGAGTTTCTCCTCCAATTGTTGACCGACGAGAGAGCGACATCACTAATTAGCTGGAGTAGAAAAGAACATGGAGAGTTCAAGATAAGAAACCAGGAAGAGGTTGCCAAGAGATGGGGAGAGCTCAAGAAGAGACCACGAATGAACTACGACAAATTAAGCCGTGCAATTAGGTCCTACTACCCAAGGCAAATCATCACAAAGGTAACCTGGTGTTTTCGTACTTTACTGACAGCTCTGAACGACACCCATTTGTACACGCTTTTTTATAGGAACCAATAAATTTGGAAAAAGCTTATTTAGCCCAGTTGGTGAGGCGACAGTCTGTCGTGTGGGAGGCCCGGGTTCGATTCCCGGTGCCGGACCTTCACTCAAGGTCTTAAAAAAACTAAGGAGAAGGTGCTGCCTTTGCTCTAACATCTGCAAACGATTAGACCTTCGCGTCTTCTCGGATAAGGACGTTAAACCGTAGGTCCCGGGTGGTAGTCCTCGAAGGGGAACTCGAGTCCTATTGTCTGTTCTCCCGTGACTCATTCAGTCAAAAATGTTATATAAAAAAAGAAAATTTGCTCTTTGAAAGTTAGTTGTTGATATTTCTATGCGTGGTTTAAATCGAAAGTTAAACGAGTTGTAATGCTTGGCGCAGAGGTTTTTCGTTCTTAATTCTTTGACGATTTAAGCCTCGAGTTGTTCTTAAATGTTCTTATTTCTATATGTGGTTTGAATCGAATGAAACAAGGGTTAAGGTTATGATATATATATGCAATGAAAACAAATTCTAAAAGTAACTAACTTCGGAGCAATAGCTGTTGAAGATAAAAACTTCGAATCGTTTCTGTATTGCTAGTTAAGGTAAAATCGAAGCTTGGTAAAATTAAAAAAAAAGGTAAGCTGTCCAACTAAACCCAAACCTCAGCTTGTTCCTAATTTGTTCAATTTAAATTTTGGCCTATTCGAGCCTTGTCGTTCCGATTTTATAAAGTTTTTCATGTAAAAAAAGGTGTGTATGATAGGGTTTTAAGATTTATTCTTAATTTCTTAATTTAAAACCATGGCTACATTAGTTCACGCCAACTTTTTCCTTCATCCCATAGGTTCCTGGACAAAGGTTGGTTTATAAATTTGATAAGCTGCCTTATCAGTACATGCCTGGAGTCGTAGAATCCTATCTCACGAAAGGTCAGCAGCCCGACTCGCGTGAAGACGCTCTCCGTGCCAAGGCAACGCCGCACACTCTTTCAAACAACCTAAACTCGCTTTCATTGTCAACAGCTGTACCAGCAACATCGAGCCCAGTCTCTCCAGGTTTTACTCCAGTCTCAAGTGATACTAGTTACCAGTTTCCACCAACACTCGATTTAGAAAACCCGTGCGGCCACAATCTTTGGTTAAAGCTTCGCCCAGGGTCTCCCCCTCAGGGTTTTGATGAGTTTTGTTTTTTGGCACCGCAGTCTGCCCCACCTGATATAAGTACACTTAAATTTTTCTCCCTACTGCCAGACAACCCTGCCTCGCCTTCGTTGCCAGCGCTAGAGAGGCGGAGGTCAATCCCAGTTTCTGTTATAACAAGAAACCACGCATGCACCGAAAGGTCATAGTTTCGCATTTCGTACTGTTTACAAATAGTCAGTGTGACCAAATGACACTCAGGCAAGAAACACACATCAAAGAAACTGATTTTTTCCTCTCCCTCATCTGAAGAGGTGGTAATTAAAAAACAACAAATAAAAACTGTTAGCTAGACAACCTACTTGCAAAAAGCAGTTTTCAGAAAGGCCCTGTGGCTAATAAATACAAGATAGAAGTAAGAATCGGGAAAGTAAAAGTTATATTAATAAGCTATCTACAAAACGATTTAAAAGTTTAGGCTACATAAATATAACCTTTTTTTAAAACCTAAAACACAAAATGAGTTAAAATCATTTCTGTAAACCGTTTTTGTTCTAAAATCTTAAGTTAGATTTTAAACAATTTTTCTCCAACCTTAACGACTTAAAATTCGTTCAATTGTGAAATTATTACGAACAACTATAGGACCCGCTCGAAACGGTCGCAGTTTTGTCGTGTCGTAACTTGTAAGTGTGTCATTATATTTGTCGGCCCCAGATATATATAGGCGCGTAATCGAAAAGAGGAACCGCTAGCTATTGTCCAGCTAAGGACTAGCGAGCGTCCTAGGGGGGAGGGGGAGGTAGTGTAATTCCTCCTCCTCTCCCCCTTTACCCAGTCTTTCCTGTACAATTCTTGTATACAGCAATTGGAAAATAACCAAATCTGAAAGGAAAGGAGACGAAAAATGGAGCAATCTAGGCTACAAATTAAAATGAAAACACCCACAACGTACAGAAGAATCTTTATCTACTAGTATATATGCTTTTTTGTTGTAAGAACAACTTTTTAAAAACAACGAGGCTCAAATTTAAAGTACTACTGACGCGAAATCTTCAAATTAGTTTTAAATATCTGAAATGAACGTTTGACTCGTATAATTTCCGCTGGGACACTTGTAACCGGTTTTAAAAATAAATTTTGTTGAGAATTTACGAAGACAAAATGCCTATTTTAGCGCAAAAGCTACAAACATTTTTTAAGCTTATTAGGTATGAGTGATATCACATGAACTGAAAGCCAGGAGATCAGTCTCACTTTCCCGGTCAAATTCATATGATTATGGCGCAGTTTGCATGACTGATGGCTCAAACTTACTAGTTCGCTGTAAACGCTAGTATAGTCAGAGCAGCTTGGAATCCTTTCAGACAATGTTATGTCATAAATCGCCGTCGTATGTTTTGAATTTTGTTCGTACTGAATGCACTATTTTGAAAGCTTATTTCACGGACTTAAAAGGGTCAGATAAGCACAATTTTGTCCATTTACAGTTCAATTCAATTCAATTTTATTTTCTAACCACTAGGTAGTTAATAATATATAGTACTTCTTTTCTAAAAAAGGGAAATAAACAATAATGATAATAGTAATACTGTAACATATATAGAAAAAGAGTTGCTATACCTAGGGCAAGGTACAGTTGAGTAGAAGTGTTGGACAGGCCCTTAGAGCTACAAAATACCAATGACAAAACGGCATAAGTAGCAATTTAAGAACAACGGAAGAACAACACAAGGCTCGGGCTCGAATGCTAGTTAATTTTTAAACATTACTGAGCTTCGGTTTCTAACTTAGCAATACAGAATAAATGAAAAAAAAATCGTTCGCAGTTTTTCTCCTCAAATCAGTCATTGCTTCACGTACAATTGCCTTAAAGTTAGTTCTCCACAATTCCTTTTACAAAACATTAACGTATGGCAACATCTGCAGTTTGGCTGAGTTTTTTTTCCCATTTAGACCATACGTAGGTACAAGAATAATTTAAGAAGAACAATTTAAAGTTCAAATCGCCAAAAAAATTAGGGAAGCATTTTACCGGTTCTTATAGAAAAAGAGTAGATTTAGCAAATAGAGGGGATTCAGTTCACCTTAATATAGACTTATATTCAGTATCATAGAGACACGGGTGGTTTTACTAAGTTCTACAGCACAGCTAAGTTTAATTACGAAACTAAATCCTAAATCCGATTGAAAATGTTTTCATTTTTTCATTTGCTGACGTCACTGCTTATATTCAGTTTTGCCAATACTTCAGTCGTCAACGAATAAAAAAATGCTGAAAGGTTTGTTAATGTCAAAGATAACCATAAATGAGTCGTTTACTCCACAGAAAATAACCAAAAAAATTTCAATAAAAGAACATTCACCGAGCATCTAAAAAGAGAAAATAAAATCTAGAATAACAAAATTTAAGAAAAACGTGATTCCTAAGAAAGCGAATAAGCTTTAAAAACATATTTTCTTTAAGGAGCTTTTCTTTTACACAAAACTTTATGTTTGAACTTTGATTATATTTTTTTCTTTTGTAATGATATGTTTAGACTAAACTGTTCAGTTTTCGAATCGCTTTCAGTTCACTGATTGTTAGGAAGAGAATAGGAGTTAGACAAATTAGATTTTATCTATTTCGCAACCGGAACATATCTGGTTGTTTGACAACAAAACATCTGCTTTACTTCTTCGATCGTATTAAAAAAGTTTAAACTTACAACACTCGTCAATGAAACATATCTTGCCTTCACCATTCGAACTATTAAACTTAGTTCCCTTAAGGCAGATTATGAAACCCGCAATTTATTTTCTATTTATAGATTAATCTTTCTGGCTCCAGTTGTTCTTAAGCCATTAGGAAAATAGACAAACAGAAACAAATTTATTTCAAATTGGCATATTATTTCTCTTTTTCCAATTAAAAATAATTATCTGTGGGAAAACAAAGCCAAACCAACAAAATAAGTAAAACGGTTTTCAACATGCAAAAGTCAAATATGTAATGACTTTTAGAGCCATTTACGAATCATGATTAGATGCAGAGTAAATATGCTTGCGTTTCTATCGCGAAATTTACATAAAAATGCAGCTGCCAAAACATGTAGGTCTGGAGTGATTGTAGTCTCGAAAATTATATACCAAACTGCATGGTATTTTGAAATTACTAAATTCAGTGATGTACAGAAAATTCTGAAATTGTAGAAAAATTGTGCGAAATTTTAGTTGGATTTCAGACTTGAACGACACCAAGCCAATAACAAATTATTTATATATATTTCATAACTTAATTTTTATTTGCCAATTGCATGAATATCTTTTTTCGTGACTTGAAACCTTGTTTCGTCTTTTTCTATTTTTCCCATAGCACAGTGTGTGCGAGCTTTTCTTTGCTCTACTGTAACTTACCATATCAACTCTTTTTGCTTTATAATTGGTTAATCAAAAACAATGTAAATACAAATTCAGATCAGGGCATGCAGTTACGAACCAAGCGATCGGAAGAGGCTTGCGGCATACTGCCATCACGTTGCGATCCTACCTGACTTAATCGCGACATTATCTATAATCGCTTCTTGAGTATAGGCAAACTTAGTCCAAACATGCGTCTGTTTTATCAAAAAGGGTTCTAATTTAAGTCAATCATCACATTTTTAGACGACTAGTTCGTCTGAATTTGGCAAAAATTGTCAATAAGTCAAACAATCATAGCTTCTGCAGCGGGTTTGAATTTAATACAAGGGTTCGAGGATTTTCATTCCTTTGTGAAATTCAGTTAAATTGTTATTTAAATGGATGCAAGTAGCGAAATAGACTGTTAAAGGCTTGCGGCCGGTACTTAACTAACTACTGCTCAACTACGCATGCCCAGTGCATATCAGCTTTATCGAAAACAATTTATCAGTTTCGTCTGGATGTAAAAGTTTGTATATCCTTTTCAAACGAAAAAGCGTACATCTAGCTTTGGTCTAAGTCCACACAGTTAATTACGACTTACGGCTGAAGGTTTTCCCCTTATGTTCATGGACCTTCGCACTTGAGCCATAATTAAGAATGGAAAACCTCAGTCCGTGTCTACCGAGGTTGATGTGAAGTAAATATTGTCCAATTACAATTCCCTCGACAGTGTTCCAACCTCGCGCTAACACGAGCCAAAACTGCTTTACAATAATATTACACTCGGTAACTCGGATTCCCGGTTATTCGAAGCTTTTCAACTTTTCTTGAAAGTAGACAATATGTACTTAACTAGCACTTAGACGATCAAGTTTTAACCTCTTCAAGTATTCTATGTTATTTCATACACTTTGGAAAACTCAATCACTAGTATGGTTATTCTAATGGATTTCGCTTCGAAGTGACAAGTCTATTACTTTGTTGCGGACCAAAACAAAACATAATAATTAGTATATTTTTTCGTTTACTTCTCCACAGATCATCGAGACTACTGGTTCAATGTATTTTAAAAGTCTAAAATAAGATTCGTTTTATAGCCAAAATATGTGAAATGACGAAACTAAAAATGTGCTTTGTCTTAATAAAAAACGCACGCTCTTTTTCTTGTAAACAGTTTTTTGATGAAAGAAGCTTTGCGTGGACGTCAGCCCAAACAAATATGAAGCATCCTTGCCATAAAAAGCACGAAGGAAAATGGACCTTTATTGTATCACGTCACATAAGGACAAACAAAGTCACAACTTTTCTATTCTTTTCAAATTGGATAGACGGGGTTTTTTCATATTCATTTAAGAGATTTCTTATTGTCGCACCTGCCTGGTATTGTGACGTCATCAGCCGTTAGCTGTCATTTGGCGAGTGGAAAGCGAGCCGGAGAAACACTTTGTCTCTAAGTCAAATGGAGAAGCGTTGACGCTAACTCGATCATGAATGGGTTTATTGAAAACTGCAGGCAGATCGAGCAGCCACAAAACTCAATTGGTCTAGAAATGAACGGTGTTCATTTGACTGGAACAGTTTCTGATCTTGTATTTGAAAGAAACTCTCAATGCTCATTGCCTTCCTCAGAAAGCTTTGAGAAAACAGATGCTAACGGGTTTTGTGTTAACCATAGTCACAAACTGCAAGAAGCTTTAGTAAAAGCGGTCAAACAAGGGAATTTGCAGGTAGCAGATGTTCTTTTAGAGCATTATCTCCAACTCAACGGGGATGGAAGCTTTAATTTTACCAACTCATCCCTCGAACTTAGAAAGCCAACCAATTTTCCACCTCTGATAGTATCGGCGCAGCACGGAAATTTCGAAATGATAAATCTGTTCCTTGGGAAAGGATTTAAGCTAGAGAGAGAACATAACGTAACTTGTAAATGTGAAGACTGTCTGAGCGACGTTTTCTTAACTTCTCAGAGACGACTTGAAATTTACCGCGCAATTGCGAACCCTATGTGGATTTCAGTAACCTCAAATGATCCTTTTCTGACGGCATTTGAGCTAAGTGATTCTTTAAAATCCTTAGCAAAAAAAGAAGATGAGTACGTAAAGGAATATGAACATCTCTCAGTCCAATGTTCACAATTTGCAATGGCTTTGCTGGATGAGTGTCGAACGTCAAAAGAGCAAAGAATTGTACTTAGCTACCCTGGTGGCGACGCAAACGAAAACGATTATGCAGAGGACAATTTAGGACTTGTAAACTCAGCCATATCTTACGGCCAAAAAGAGGTAAGTTGTATCGTCTGTCTTGTCCCTCAAAATAAAGCAGTAGAATTAGAATCAAAACTAGCACTAACGAGATCTTGTATTACAGTTTTGGTGTGTATTGCGAACACTTGACGTTCGGTGACTATGTTGATATTACAGCTAAGGTCAAAACAAAGTTATTCGGTTTCTTTATCTAAATCTGCTTTTTAAGCTGCGGTTGAAGCTCGTACTGTTGAATCTAAGACAAATAAACAAGAAAAATAAAGGAAATGTAAGTTGCAGAGCTAGTTAAAGCGTATTTTCGGCACAACTGATGAGAAATAGAGAAGGCGATGTGTTTTGCGTATATTTCTCGTGTACCGCGGTTGTGCTGACATGGCATCGGTTTGGAGTCTGACTGCTATCTTGTTCACTTGAAAAACCTTACTAAAATACGTTTATTGTGGTAGCTAGATATCTATGAGTACTAACTGAAGGTTTACCGTAAATTTTAAAACCTCTACTGATTATCCGTTCGATATAATCATATAAACTGCTTCTCGCGATTGATCGCCACCGAAAATCTCTCTTTCATAATATTTCGAGTTATCTCCTTAAACGATTCCCTCTTGTACGGTTCTAATCAGAAAAGATGGAGTACCTAACGCGAAACGTACTTGTTGCGTAGAAACAGTCGCTTGCGGTCGTAGAAAGTAAAATATTTGCATATTAAGGGTAACTAGTGGATGGAAATAGTATTCGTGTTATTTTGTAGTTTTTTATCACCCACCGAGCACTCAAACAGTATTCAATTTTCCATCAAAGAATACGCCATATCTAAAGACAGTTAAAGCAAGTACTTTTTACAGTATTAAAATCTTTGCCTTGGGTGATATTTTATCGACAATTGAGCGAACCAATGTTATTAAGAGGCTGGCCGACTGAAAGCAGCATACGAGTTAATAATTTTTAAGCCATTATAAATGGAAATTATTTTTGTATCTGAAAAAAAAATTATTTTACACGTATTTTAATTTAATGTAACCATCCATGGTCGAACGAGCTCTATGTTTGCTTTGACAGCCGAATTGCAATCGGTTTTTGTCGTTTTCTGATAAAGGAGAAGTGTCCTTTTATTTTTGTTTTTAATTTGTTTGGGGTATAATTTGCTGGAGAGCTTTAGCTCTTTGTTTTCTTAAAATACTGCGTAATGCAACTCGTTGGCTAGAAAGAAGATAATTATCGCTTGTAACAAGAACTTTGGAAATCCAAAATGCAATTTCATTCTACGCAGCTATTTTTGTGCAAAATCAAGGATTTATCGAGGGGCGACTTGTTTAGCTCGGTAAACAAACAAGAAAGGTGTCTAAAATATTTAGCTTCGAACAACAAAGTAAGAACAGGTGTTTCAGGCAGAGGAGATTAGTGTACAGATCTCACTTTCATGATAGCCGCCGATACCATGAAAGCGGTTTCTGTAAATGGCGCTTCTTGTAATCTTGAGACAAATGTCAGTTCCACCCTTAACAGACTCCTCATTTAGTGCTGAGGAAAAAAACTTTGAAAACCGGATGTTTTCATCTTTCTTTTATGCGATGACCTCCTTTGATAGCTGAAACACAGCTTTCCATGGTGCCATGGATTTCTACAGGTTAACCTTTTCTGAACATTTTATTCATGTTTAAACTTATTCTTAGTCAAAATGGAAAATGACGAAATTGAGGGAGTTATTGCTGAATCTTTGTGACATTTGTAGACATTTTCCCGGTTAGAAAAAAAACGATTTTAATAACTAGCCCTAAAGGAAATAGTTCAAGTGAACGTAATTATGTTAACTTCAAAATTCAAGCATTTACAAAACTTAACAGACTATATTTTGAGTCTGAAAAACAAAAACCAAACCAAATAAAAGGATAACACAGCCCACAGAAATAAAATTTGTGGCGATTTCCTTTGTAGTGTTAAACCGTTCTTTTTTTAATTATCTCTACGGCGGTAGTTTTTATTTGCTTTAGAACCGAGATATCGCTCTAGCACAAATATCTTTCCCATAACACCCATACCAGCTTAAGAATAATTATGCTTAGCAAAACTAGTGAATAGGTTTTTTATCTTTGTCTATTTCGGTGACTTTTTACGCAAAACAAACTCATTTTGGTTGCAGTTTGAAGGTGTACATGTCGATTAAAGATTTTGTTTACAGAAACGAGCTCTCGGGCATATTATGCCAGTTCTTTTTCTTCATACATATTTGTGTTTGAATTTCATGGTCCAGGAAACTGAAATTCAAATCAAACAGTTAGCAATGTTTTTCATCAGTTCTTTAAAACTCCGTCGATTTTGTTGAAGTCTAAAGTAAAAAATCCATTTTTAGAAATGTTGTCTAAAATGTTAGTTGTGGTCGTCAGTCTGTTGTCGTGAAAAATTGTCGACTGACAACGAAAGAGTTTATCTGAAAATATTTCTAACTGCATAGAATGATTTTATAGTTGTAAATGTTTTTACCCGATTGCTTTTCGTTTTAATCTCATTTCCATTGCTTATTCAGCTGTTACCACGGTCATTTCAAAACGCATCCTTTTTGTCAATGAAGAGTATTTTCCCAGGTGATAATATCAAACAATAAATGGAGCTATGAGACTTAACCTGTAACCAGGCTTTTAATAACGCTTCTAAAGAACAATATAAGTTTGCGTTTGTTCAACCTGAAGGCAAGCATTTGAAGTTTTCAAAATCTTTAACAGTTTAAAATCGATGAAGGTTTAAGTTCGGATCAACCCATTGAAATATCATTCAAATTTAATTGACACCTGTCAGTATCTTTTCACCGAAAATAATCGCCGATAACTCGCTAGAAGCACTGAAGTATTATCTTTTATTGGTAAGCCGAGATTGCATGGGAAAATTTCTTGGAATTGAACCAACAAAGAAGTAAATGGCTTTGTAAAAACTAAGGGTTTTAAGAGGTCAAGACTCGTCTACTTAGTTCGCTTTTTGCGTGTCCGCCGATAAGCATAGCGGCAAAATGCTAAAAAATGAATGAAATCTAATTAATTTTCTCGAACAAACAAGGATCCTAATTTTTTTTAAAACAAATACGCCTACGGGTTAAACAGAACATGTTGCTAACCAACTAAAAAAACTGGGCAAGTTTATGATCGCTGCCGTGAGGTTATAGGAGGCTGCATTATGCTTTAAGTGTCAGTTGTTCGTCCCAAAAAGAGTTTTGCAATCAAAACGCCTTATTTCAAAATTCCTAACGGCCATTAAGATAATTTGTCAAGTTTTATCTTTGTAGTCATGTAAGAACACCTCAAGTTCTGTAAAGTGTAATGTGTTGCCATAGTTTGCTATTCGAAAGGCATACGAATCATAAAGGAGACATTCTTTCTTTTGGGAGGTTTTCCTCAACATTTTATCAACAAACCCTTTGTCTAAAGGCATCGATTGTATATTATTTCTGTCTAACACGAAGTGAAATAAGCAAATTTGCAGTAGACGTTTGATTTCTAGACAAATTTTAAGACACTGTAACCAGCAATTAAAAAGAAATTGCGCGCGTTTGACAATTTCTCAATCTGTATAACCTCGTCTCTTTCAAGTCTCTTTAGTTACAGCTACTCTGTAACAGCACTGGATACAAAAAGCTTTTTTCTTTTTGAATCTTTTATTTGACTACAAATTTTTGTTACAAGAAACTTGAAGCACTATATACTAATTGTTCCCTTTCAAGTTGTTTTGAATGTGTAGGAGCCTTCAAACTCCCTAACAAGAGTCGAAACTGTATTTGTGCGCTTCAAGAGGTTTGACTTTCTCGCTTCTGTTCAATTTAAGTAAATTAAGAGAAAGTGCTAATGTTTGACTTAGACTGATTTCAGTTATGAATATTTGCTCACATGAATGCCTTTTAGGAAAGGGACAAGGCAGGCTTGTCTTTATTTTTTTGAGTTCTTTTACTCACCTCAAAAAAGAGGCGCGAGAGTTAGGTGTAGCTGTTCGCAAACGTTAGAGAAAAGATAACATTTTTCAGCACTGAGGTGTTTTTTAAGACCTTTTGTAAAATCAACCCAGGAAGCGATTCCTTGTTATATGAGTTTGCAAAAAAATGAATAACCACGGTACAACAATTCCGCCGGTATGCGTTGGATTACTGAACTGATCGAATTGGGCTCACGAAGTTAAATAAAAATAAAAAAGAATAGTTCATATTCTCATACATGTGACAAAAAACTTAAATTCTGCGTTGTATTGCATTGCTATTCAACTATTTGTGTATTTCTAGGCTTGCATGGGATGATCCAACTTGAACTTGTCCTTAAGTCCCACAACCAAGCTCCCAGCTGACCCTGAAGCTCAGTAGGTTGGAGCCACGTAAAACTGTTTTTGGCGAAACTCAGATTATCCCACATTTTCAGTTGCAATATTGTATTTACATATGCCACTTTAGGACAAAACTATTTGCATATTGTCGTTTAATTCCGAGTTTAAAAATTCAAAGCTTCTTTGTTTCAATAACGGTTGAAATACAATCCAATACAATATCTTTTATTTTGAGATTAACCCTCTGGGAGTTTTCTAACGGCATGGCCCATTTCAACATTTATTAACTAAATTAGTCGAATACAAAAATCATGAATTCTAATACGACGGGCTTGCTTTGACAAAAAAAAGCCTAGTTTAACAAGTCGATCACTTCACGGGGCAAATGCATTTTATCTTTTGACAATAGCATCTGCTCGCCATCTTCAAAATTGGCAAGTTATAAAAACCGGTTGGGATTTTAGTTTCCACATAAAGATAGATAAATTCAAATGTTTCTGTATCATAAAATATTGCGCGTCGAACTGTTTAATAATGTATAGCTATAGTAACCTTGATTATTTCCGAACTGAAAATAAGTTTGAAGTCGCTGTAGGGAGCAATTTTATTGACAGGCACTCAATACAAAATAATTCTAGCAACCTAAGACAAGTTACATAACAAGAAAGGGCAGCACAGAAGCTTGCTGAATAATTAACAAACATTTTGGGTATAATTCAACGTTAAATCTTCGGGCAATGAGCCGTAATACACTGATCTCGTATCTAAGCCAAACGTTACACATGGACAATGCAAGGAGGAGTAGAGATAGTTCTTTAAGCCAGGTATAATTTAAGTGTTAAGCTCTGGTTTCTTAAGGGTGACTAAGCTGCCATTTTGTTAAGAAAAGATTATCTTACTATTTAATTTAACCCGAAAATTGTATTATAAATTATTAATCCATCGCCAAGCCAGGCTTCAAATGCAATCAGTTGCGGGATATAAACAATTCAAACAAATGTAAATTAACTGCCAACTCTTTTATATGTGAACTAAAACAACGGTCGTCAATTTCAAAATTGTCTTTATTGCAAGAACGAGAAGGTTCAAACAAAGAGCAAACCGGTACCAATGTGGTCGATCTAAAGCAAATGTTAAATGCAACCATACAGTTGCTATAGTAACGATGAGTTAACGAATACCAAACAACGTGCTGTTGAACTACAAATACTTTAACTTAGTCACAATTGTGTGCGACCTTTGATAGCTCATTCGATGAGAACTGTAGGCCCGGCCGTTCAATGCCCGGACGTTCAGGGGACTGAAAAGAAACCGGACATTTATTGATAAGAGCAGAATTGCGACTCGTTGTTCAGTTGGATTAACAATAAAGAGCCATCTAGTGGAGTGACAATAAATTCGCTATTATCATTGTTATCAATATTGTTACTATTGTTATCAATACCAGTATCGTTATCGCTATCGTTTTCATAATCAAAATCGTAATCGTAATCGTAATCGTAATCGTAATCGTAATCGTAATCGTAATCGTAATCGTAATCGTAATCGTAATCG
>JAOBAT010102289.1:0-15707 GCA_026413305.1 Hydrozoanthus tunicans
ATTGAAGCAACCGAGGGAGCCATTAGATAGAGATTTCGATTGACTTTATATTTATTCTGATTTTTAGAAACGAGCGCTACTAAGATATATATAAATTTTTATTTATTTATTTATTTATTTATTTTTTTTTTATTATTAGAATATTTTAATACCATTTTGTATAGAGATAATAATAATAATAATAATAATAACAATAATAATAATAATAATAACTATAATAATAAAGATTTAAAGTGCCTTTTTCTAAGGAATTCAAAGACACTGAAAATTTATTTACAATAAATTGTCATGAAAGATAAAAATTGAAAATTTTAAACTGATGAAAACACTTAAAAATTTCTTGAATAAAAAAGTAGGCTTTTTGCTTACCTGTAGTCTGTTGGTAAGTATAATGTTAGGGTACATTGCACCAACATCAAGATGATAAATTAAAGGACTTTCAAGTCTTGAAGGCGTGTCTCTTAGATCTTCTAGTTCCTCTTTAATCTTTGCACAGACCTAGCAAAAACAGAAGTATTTTCTGATGCCTTCAAAGCAAGCACAGTAATAGTAGCTGGTCATCTTAAAAGGGCTCAAACTGGTAAAAGATAAAGAAAATCTATGATTTTTAAGGCAACAATGATTGCAGTTTGATAGAAGAACAAATAAAACGCTGGCAAATTAATTTTGAGTACTAAAAAAAGAGGTTTTCATGTACAAATTGTGCTGACCTCATCAAAATTAGTGACAGTGTCAAACGGAATTTTCTCCTCATTTACAATTGCATGTTTCATTGTATCCTCAACGGTGTCAATCAGTTTTTGGAATGCTTCTGGTACCTGGTACATAGAATACAAACACCATCAGTAAGTAATCATTCTTTTTTACTATTAATGTTTGTGAAAATAAATTAAATAAGCTAAACTCTCGCGAAAACTGAAGAATTTGTGGTTTGTTGAAAGACAGAGTATTTGCGAAGCTTACATTTTAAAAACGAACGGTTAATTCTAGTTCAGAAAGTAAAAAAGAGTTTCAAACATACCAGTCTAAATCTGCAAGGAATATCACTTCTGAACACACCAGACTCAAGGGCTTCAACATGGCCTCCAACATAAGTTTCAGAGTCGAGAACGTGTCCGTCATTTGTGAGCTTGTTGAAAATCTGTTCTTGCTTGTTTGGGAATATTATATTCGCATGAAACGCCTGTACCATAAGAAGCGCTTCACAAAGTGTTCCAGAACCCTTGCGCAGCACCTCATCTGGTTCCATCGGGATTATGGTACACAGGGCAAAAATAAAGGGGTGCACATATTTCATATACAGATAGTAGGTTGCAACTGCATCCGAAACTGAATAGTTAGCCATTTCCTGCAATAGAAACAAACAAACTCTGTCTGCATGTGAAAATAAATAAAAGATGTTGGGCACTAATTTGTAGTGAAACTGGACGCTCTCATCGGGCTACTTTCAATTTTGTTCCAGTAAACTAGTTGATTCAACAATTGCAACCTTTTTGGCAAACAAATTAAATGCTTATTTCACTGAAAAATTTCTTTCTTCTTTTCCTCACATGCAAGAAATGGACCTTATGAGTTAAAAACCCAAAACATGTGTCCAGAATGGCGCCACGAGAAATTGCTATCGAAATTTTGTGTGGTTGTCGACGGAAAAACAGATTGAATCTTTGACAGGGCTTACCATCGGTAGCCCAGTAAATATGTTCATTTGTAAGTCAAGCCATTTGTTCACGTTGTCGCAATATCACTTTTTGGTTTTGAAAAGCATTACTTCGTTATGACGAAACAACCTGTGTGTACTGCTAATGCAGTTATAAAATACACTCATGTTCTTTATAGTACGAATTTTGCGCACAAACAAACTTTATATGATAAAGAAAAGAATCGGAAACTTCTATGTTCGGGCGCAAGCACGTTGGCTAAGTATGCGTACATAGTAGCTATAGAAACTTCATTCTGGAGCATTGAGATGACTAGAACTATCTTACTTAAAAATCTAGACTCTTTGATTCGAAATAATACTACTTACCTAATCTAACGTCAAATGTTCTGAAAAAAAGTCCTAGTGACTTACTTAAAAATCTAGACTTTTTGATTCGAAATAATACTTCGCACCTAATCTAATGTCAAATGTTCTAAAAAATGTCCTAATTGCTCCATTACATTTTTCATGGAAACTTAACCACATTCTCAAAAATCTGGGAAAACTTAAGCTTTTCACGTTATTTGTTGAGAGCCTTTATTTCTTTTCACATCTAGCTTCATTAGCAACATTCCTATTTATTAAAAGATCAGATCACTTTGAAAATAGCATGTCCTTTGAATACATTTAAATGGTCTAATCTGATGGCTACTTTTTATATCTTTCTTCATTATTGCAAACTACAAAGGAGAAAAGATCAAAGACAAAAGGAGAAAGATCTTTCTTAGACTTGTTGCGTGTGCCGCATAGTCAGAGTTACTAACGTTTTAATTATTTTCCTTAATTTTACTAACGTTTTTTAGTTACTGTGCTCACTTAGTGGGTGGCTCATCCTAAATTGATCTACAACTGGTACAGGACTTAATGGGGCCGAAACCAATTGTGGAATTACACACAGTTTGGGTGTCCTGCTGATGAACAGTAACTGATTGTGTTTCTTTTTCAGCAACATAAACAGTTTGTCTGTAAAAGTTTAAATTTACAGTACCTGTGGTTGCTCGCTTGCCATGCGGCACATGTCCTCCGGATCAATTTCAACTGGATCGTACCTCAGCTTGGCCTGCAAGTCAACAGTGTTTGTGCAGATCCGAATAAATAAACAACAAACTACCTGCTAATTGCATAAATATATAGGCACTGGATGCAAATTGATTCAATACCTTTTTACTTCTATTTCATCATTGATCTAAGTCACTCCAAGGTATGGATAAATAGAGCGCACTAAATCAGAGGCTTTCAGTTAAGCGTTTTTTTTTGAGCGAGCAGAGAATTCAACTAACCTACTTCAGGTCATTCTTCATTCATTTCTTCTATTTCAACATTGATCTAAGTCACTCCAAGATATAGAGATAGAGCGCACTTAATCAGAGGCTTTCAGTCAAGCAGCCAACCTACTTCAGGTCACACAGGCTGTAAGACTGCCAATTCAGTATTTGGTTTGAACACTGAAAGCTCCGCCTTTCCGCGCTCCATCTCATTTGACTTCTTCGCTCCTGACTAATGACTCATAGAACTACAATTCACCTTCATTTTACAGATAATGCTCAGTTAAATTCCGGTCCTAAATTTCTGACATGGAGGCACTTGCAGGCAGTTTAGAAAGTATTCTTTACTGTACCACAAGCAATGCATGTGTCAGTTTTTACACCAAAACATAAACGATAATTTATGATATGAAAGTTCAATACCTTTGTAGTAGCTTTCAGGTTTTGACTCCCAACTGGAAGATAACTGTCACGCTTAACCCATCTAGAAATGAAAACAGACTGATTTGACATACGAACAAACTAAGTGTACATTTGGTACTTTTTGTCGGGACAGCTTAAAAACCGTAACTATTAAATCTACAAAGTCAGATTGTATAATTGGTGAAGCTACGAAGTTAGTTGTGTTTAACGTTCGCTCATTTAGTAAGAACTGGCTGTCAAGCTTGAGACCTCGAGGCTCTTGCCGTTGCTTTGCCTAAGGCCGAACATTTAACTTTGCCTGCTACACCTTCCGTGGACAGGGATGTTGAACCGTTGGTCTAGTCTCCTGAATGATATCAGGGGACTTAAAAGAACCTAAACAATCATTTGCAATAAGACTAAGGGTTGCTACCCGTGATTGGTCGGTCATTGACAAAGAAGAGCAACCAGTGGAGTGTCAAAAAAACCGCTATTATTGTTATTATTACTATCATTATTATTATTATTATTATTATTATTATTATTATTATTATTATTATTACGATAGATCTGGATACGAGATTAGAAAAAGCTCTAGATTCTGTAGTGTTAAGCTGATAATATCAATTAAACGTGATGCTTTGACTGGTGATCAATCCATTTGATTAGTTGCTAAATTCCTTTAGGAAATTGGTGTAACCATGCAGAGTGGTTCAAAAATATTTATCAGCAATTCTTTTTTTAGTTTTTTTCTCATAGGAAAAATGTCACAAGTCTTACCTAAAGGCATCCATATGTATTGCTGGTCGAGATTTATACTCATTTTGGGCATCACGGCTAAATCCTAATAATTGAACAGAATTAATATTACATTTTCAATAACACGTCTTTTTCCTCATATTCCATTTCGCAGCACGATCTTTTCTTTACTTCTCATACTGATAAACTTTATATCAATTATTTGTTATTATCTGTTCCTACATTGCAATCCTTGTAAAAAATAAGCATAGGGGAATTGAAGATAGTCTTTGTTAAGCTACTTTGATGGTTACTCCAACTCAACTTTCAACAAGTGAAAATGGCTATGCATCATGTCTGAAGATGAAACCCTCACCAATTTCTTCGAGCATGCTTATTCCATAATGAGACGCTCTTGCTTCGATAAACGGCCTATAAGGAAAAGAAAAAGTAGATGATATGTAAATTCCCACTGTATAAAGACTTGAAAGAGTTAAGCACGTACTTAAGCCGTTATGTATTCAAGCAAGTACACTGCTGTCTGTAGATAAGCAAAGCAGCAGGTTGATATAACTGGTTCAATAGTACCATTAAATATAATGAAGTATCTTTACTGCAAAAAGCAACACTAGCTCTCACTGTTGTGAGTTTGAAAATGTTTAAAAAAACGATTGAGAAAAAAAATTAAATCCTTTCATCGACCGATTAGCCACTGTAGTGCAACCAACAAAAGAAGATACGAACAACAAGAAAATGAATTGCAAAGTAATGAGCACAAAATGTACTTGAACCTGCTGCAAATAATTCTGCACATGAACTATAACCAAACAAGGAGATTCATACTGTAAAATAAAAACACCCTAAACTGTACGCTTGGCTAACAAGCAAACCAACCACTTACCAGTCAAATGAATCACCGTTGTACGTTACAAAAATATTTGGTTTCACTTCAAGTATGTGTTCAAAAAATTTGTCCAGCAAAGCTTTCTGAAAATAAAGAAAATTTAAGATGATGTACATGGTGACTACAACAGATGTATAAACTTACTAATTCGCCCAGTATAAAGAGATGGAGAACAGGGTATAAACCAAACAGTGAATGTTGTATTCAACAGGCTTGGGCTTATAAACCTTATTTGTCAGCTGATTTACCATTTCCCTGATAAATGCACTTTTTACTGTTTTGAGTACAACTTGCATCATCATTTATCATTCTCTGTTGTATCAAAACTACTTGATCTTCCAAGGAGAGCTTTAGAGTAAACTGTCAAATGCCATCTGTTACTTCATGAAAAATACGGCATACACAAACAAACATTCCAGCTATCTATATTTCTTAGTAAAGAGAGCTTTCGGTTGCACTTTAATTTAGCAACAATTTAGCCAGTTCCTTCAAAACCTTTGTCAAATCACTAGATTCAAAAGAAATGGAAACTTAAAAGGCATTCAAGTCTGATTGGAAACGCCGAAACAGTACCAATTGTTGCATAGCGAGGTTAACAAATTCGTCAAAGCATAACAAAGGGAATCAACAAAAACTTGGAACTTATAAAGAAAGTTGATTGGGGATAGTTCACCCTGGCTACCATCGCTTATACCAATTCCCAAGAAAAAGTTGATGCCGGGATGGTTACTATCACTTTTACCTTTTACCGATTCCAACAAAAATGTGATATCAGAACGATTAGTATCACTTATACCGGTTACAGCAAAAAGGCGATCTCAGGACGGTTACCATCCCTTTTACTGATTCCCACAAAAAGGTGATGTCAGGACAGTTACAATCACTTTTACCGATTCCCAAAAAGGTGGTGTCAGGATGGTTACTGGTACCATCACCTTTACCGATTCCAACAAAAAGGTGATGTCAGGACAGTTACCATTGTTACGACTGACGCAAAATGTAACATTAACCCAAAATGTAACAACTTTTGAAGGTTTGCCTTTATCTTCTTGGAAGGAAGTCTTCTTTACTGTTACTAGTTATACAGCCAACATGATCAAAAAAAGCATCGTTTTATTGTTCATCTTCCACGATGAACAATCCCCTTTTTTTCCTAGAATTTCTACAGTTAATTATTTACCTCATCCTGTTCATTGAAAACACAGATTGGTCCTTCATACTCTGGTTTGGGTGTGTACTCAAAATCCTCGATATCCTCAGACACTATCTCCCTGTTGATTATGAGATAGCCCTGCAGTAAAGAGATTCACAAATTAAAAAGGTTTCACGCCGGAAACAATGAGATTTCCATGACCAAATACCATTTGCCATAAGCCAGAAATATCAAGAAACTTAAGAATCCACTAAAAAAACAGACTAGTCTCACTTTTATTCAACTTTAAATACCGATTGTGCGGCTCCAGTGTGTTACCACGGTTTTCTTGGCATATTTGTATTCAATGATATTAAACTCATTTTTACTAAAATCTATTGCTCAGGTAAAAAAGAAAAAAAAAATCCGTGACTTTTCCATGACCTTTGCCATTTTCCCAAATTCCATGAATTTTCAACACTTTTCATAACCTTGTGAACACTGTTGAAGCACATAATATTGTGTTCGCCATCATCATACAGGGTTCACGGGTACTATTCATTAACTAACCTGTCCATCAATCATGTAGGAGATCATCATTATGGAGTCGGTGCTTGAATCAGGAAACTTAAGTGGAAGCTTTGTGGTTTCTATGTCAAAGGCAAGCACCACGGGATCCTGTTGAACCACAGTAATTTACCTCAGTAACAAGTTTAAAGCAACTGCAACTATAAAGAAACTTGACGCAGATTAAGATAATTAAAACCCCCTTCGATTGAAGGACATCAGTAAACTTGATTTTCAGGGAACTTACAACCGGTGAGTCATTTCTAAATAGTGAACATTTTTAACTGGTGGAACTTTGGTAATCCCAATAATCAACTTTTACTCCACACTGTCTTTTCCACTGAATCATATTTTGTCCTCCTAGTAATGTTTTGGTTACAATATATAATTCTGAATAGAGCAAAGAGCTGCTTCAATGGTTAGATATAGTTTACTCAGAGAAAAAGACAAGGAGAAGGGATAAGTCAATATGCTGAATTCCATCAACATCATCATCATCACACTAAAACTACCATCATCCTCATCATCATTACCATCGTCATCTTCATCACCATCGTCATCACCATCATTATAATCACCATTGTCATAACCTCCATAAATTTGCAGCTTACCGGCCTGTCCAACATGTCATCTTGTCGCACAATTTCTGGGTAGAAACCACCCCTCACTTTGACTTTATACCAGTGAGCCTAAAGGTGAAATAAGAGCGAGTCATTAACTGAATAGACTTTTTCAATTATTTCACAAAGTTGCTTTAAAGCACCAAGCTTTTCTAAAACTGTACATTTCAGTTTAAATTACATATAATCATCAGAATGATTTATAATGAGAAAATAGTGTCCACATACTGTAGCCATGTCCACAATGTATGGCAAGTCTGGACGGAGGGGAAGTAAAAGTGTTCTAAACACCAGGTGGAGAATGGCGGTAGAGGACATGTGAAAATTCTTTGCGGACTAACTTCAGTAGGCCTTCAAAAAGTAATAAAATTGGTAGTAAATGAGGTCTCATCCTTTTTTTGTTATAATATTTCTAAACCAATGAGTTTATATCAGGTTTTTGTGAAAACAAGGGTAGTGCATATTTTGTTGAAATTAATTTGTTATCATTCAGAAATGGAGACAAGACTGCATGTGCAGCACTCTGTCAATAAGGAAACTAACTGGCATTAAATCTATGACTGGAATACTATCGAAAACTACATGCATTCTCATTGATTGGTTGGTAAAATCTTTACAGTAGTAACTTTAAAGTGCTTCAAACTGATCAAAACAACTTGAAGTCTAGTTCGTAGAAAGATGTTGAATCTAATTTTATTTTTACGAAGATCCTAATAGGATGGACACCAGCATATACCCCAATGACCTAAAATTCAAGAAAACTGGCAGGAGAAGGAACTATCACAGGGAAGTGTTTTTTTTTAAACAGATTGTCTTGACTGGAAAAACTGAAATATGAATCAAAGTAATTACAAATTCAAGGGAAAAATAACAATGAAAACTGTTTTACAAAACTCAAAACTTGCAGTCTAGAAAACATGGAGGCAATATAAGTTACAATACTAACCACATGAATCTTAAGGTCAATGGCAACCCGAACATGGTATGGGACATCATATTCCCTGGAGACATGAAACAAATTCAAAGAGTTTTTACCATGGTATCAATAGTTTGTTTCTAACATTTGAATTTTGAAAACCATAAAAAATACAACTGTTCAGGGTTTCCAACATACTCAATTAAACAAAAAATATTTTAACAACTATGCATGAGGTACACCTTATTCAATTATAGCCTTGTATTTGAAGTTGTTTGAACTGCCAATGAAATAAGTCACCCCAAATATGTTTGAGAGCATTAACTTTAAAGCGAGAAATAACTTCACAGTAATCAGGATTATCAACTTTCTGCTGCACCAACCGTTTGGGTCAAACACGCTTTGCTAAATGTTCTTAACATACAATACAGTAGGCCTGAATGTCAAAGCATAATCAAAATCGTCGTTTCGTGCTGGCTTTTTAGATTTTCGCTCTCTCCAAGCTTTAAAGTAAATTATTTCATCAGATGAAAGGAAAGATTTCAAAAGAGACAACTGATAACCACAGACAATTAGAACTCATCCAACAACTGTCCATGTGGTTTGTGAATGACAAGTTTCGATCACTTAATGTTTTTCCTTCCTTGAGCCCAAGTGACCTATTAGAATGGAAGTATTTGGCTACCCCTGGACAGGTCACTAATGCAGCGCAGGTTAACCCCAAGTATCTGGAGTGGTACTCATTTATATAGCTGAGTCGACTGGAACAAAGTCAGGTAAAGTGTCTTGGACAAGGACACAACACAGTGGTCTGACCTGGGCTCGTCACCAGAACCATAAAATTATGAGTTAAACATACTAACTGCTCAGCCACCTTGCCACTCATACTTTAAAATTATGTTTGCCTAATGGTTTTTCTTGCTGATTTACCTGATGTCAAGAATGTTTCCCATTTGATCAGGGACACGTCTACTGGCGCCACTACTACCTCCATCATTGTCTGTGCCCATCACAATGTTGTATGTGGCATTTGCTTTTGCTTGCTCCTTGTTCTTCTTGACAGCTGGCATTATGTCCCTGAGAGGTAATTCAAAGCGACATAAGAACAAAGTCTTTAAGAACTGAAAGTAGTTATCTGAAAGTTGATCACAATAAATACACTATTAGTGATCTCAAAACAAACCAGTTGACCTTTGGCCAGATAAGCCATATCTTTCAGTGATTTAGACAACCACTAAAAGTAGCAAAATAACTAATAACTAGCAAAAGAGAACCTTAAATCTAACTCGAAAATTCTGTTAGCTTCCTCAATGCCAAAAAAGTTTTAGTTTGTAAAGGTCGAGCACTTGTCATAAGACATAATGTTCTATATTACTGTCTTTGGTGACTTTGACGGCACTAAAATCTGGGTTTTGTAAGGCCACACATGGTTGCAACTAAATGCTGATCTTGCTTTTAGCATTCAGTCGCCTGCATTGAAGCTTCAACTTTCTCCTCTGGAACCTTTTAACAGATTTCTCTACAGGGTCTTACAACAACTGAGGAGAAGGTGCTGCCTTTGCTCTTTACAGGACACAAGACACTTCAGTGCAAGGGCATCACAGTATCATTGGATGGAACTATACACATACAGTGTCATAAATTATGATGTGTTTATTAACAGACTAAATACTTGACAATAGGAATAAACAGCTATGTGTTAATAACAGAATCAATGACTCATTTAATTTCATATAATCTAATTTCAGCAACATTTTTCACTCCAGTTCTTGCATACATGAATGTGTTGTAACACATAGTCCATATTAGTGCTCACCTTTTCACTTTCATAAGATCATTCACAGAAGGAAATGACAGCTTAATATAGTTTCTCTTCAAGCCAACTAGATGATTTGCCTGGAAAATTGGAAAAAATCTAAAGCATGACCATTACTTCAGAAGCTATTCTAGATATATACTTATAAACTAAGCTAACTTATTCAATACTGTACTTGTTTTCCAGATTGGAAACAAAAAGTTCACACAAGTTTTCTTTTTTCAAGTGTCTTCAGTACAAAGCCATACTGAGGAAGCAATACTTAATATGTCTTCTGGCTTTTTTAAGCTTATCTTTACTTTACTAAATGGTTGACCAAGCTTACTGTAGTATCCCAAGAATCCTTTAATTACTCATCAAGTCAGCTGAACAAGTTGCAAAACATTCACAGAATAGTGGCTACACAGCTTACTGACTTAGCAACCTGGCCACACCAATGCATTTGGATACCAAAACCTAACATCCCACCCTAATCTATAAATTCATAAGTCTCAATACAGTTGAACAGACTCGACAACCACTGAAACCAGTTTCTTTATAACACCTCTGTTACAATGTCAATACTCTAATTATAAATGAAATAAAATGTCTACTTTTGAGCTTTAGTACCCATGCTGATCAACCATCTAAATTCCCTGCTCTGGGCCACATCTTCTTAACAGCAGAGGGGTTGGCGCAGTGGTAATATCTCTGCCTCCCAATCCTGAGGTCCCCGGTTCGATCCCTGGCCTGGTTCAGGGTTGAATATTTAGGCAACCTTCTTTCCTGCTAAAGGCCACTCAGCTTTCCTTCCTTCCATGTATGCACATGGAAAGCTTTGAAGCAGCTGCCAATTGTGCCTATACTTCCGGTCCACTTGGGGTAAACTGATCTTTGTAAAGCACCTTTGAGCATTAATATGGAAAGGGGGCTATATAAATGCACCACTCTCCTTTTTACTAACTTCAGCAGGTGAAGTTGTTGGTGAAGATTCTTCTCTCAAGCAGTGCTCATCATCGAGCTCAATTTATGGGACTTGTATTAAATTATTGACATTAGGATCCAGACTCAGCATTATCTACCTCAATCGTGTTGGGTCCCTTAGTCTGTACAGTTACTTTGTACAGTAACATATGTACCTCTGATCCAAGGTAGGATTTTGAGTTTGCTACAAACACAACATCTCCAACTGCCAAATAATGTTATTGTGCATGTCTTTTAGTATTAGCATACTCACATAGCTTCTTCTTGTTCTCTTGTTATGTGCTGTTTTGGTAAAAGTTAATTCTCTGTATTGCTTCAACTTTTAAAGGCATATGATACTGGCAGCACTCATTATCAACTTCTTGTAATATGATGCATCCAAGACAACAAGGGCTGGTAGCTACAACAACTTTGGTGTCTCCTCCCATGGAGAAGTGTACTGGACTGGGTCCCTGAATCAGATTAGCTCTTTTATTCTCTCAAAGGCTAGGGTTTTTTTTGTACTTGGTTTCCACATCGCACCCCTCTATGTAAACTTTCTTTAGGGGGAAATCACTGTTGCTAGTAGGTTGGGTATGAACTGTCTAAGGTATGTGAAACTTCCCAGTTGGGCTGGTCTTGCGGTAGCAATGCATCTTTATTGCTTGAATCTTCTCAGGGTCAGGGCTCTGCCAGAAGATAAGATGACTTCTAGGAGTTTTAACTCAGGCAAACCTATGACACACTTCTCTGCATTTAGATGATGGCATGATGCTCATAGTTTCTCCATTAATGCAAAAAGATTCTTTCAGTGTTCTTCTGGTGTTGACCTGTGTACTACAACATCAAAACAGTTTAGCGGCCTGCTAAACCACTGCATCAATACTCTTCTCTCTGGTAAATTTCTGGTGCAGATGCAAGTCCAAATGGCAAATACTGATAATCATACTGCATACACTTTACCTGCTGCCATAAACGAGGTGCAGCTCTCTTGTTAGCCTTACTTGCCAGTACGCTTTCTTGGGGTCAAGCGTCACATATGATACTCTTCTCTTTGGTAAATTTCTGGTGCAGATGCAAGTCCAAATGGCAATCTCTTGAACTGGTACTGTATGCACTGTACTTGCCGCTATAAACGAGGCACGGTTCTCTTGTTAGCCTTACTTGACAGCATGCTTTCCCTAGGTCAAGAGTCGCACATGATACTCTTCTCCAAATTTCTGATGCAGACACAAGTCCAAATGGCAACAACTCGAACTGATACTGTATGCACTTTACCTGCTGCTGTAAACGAGGTGCGGCTCTCTTGTGAGCCTTACTTAACAGTACCCTTTTCTCAGGTCAAGTGTTGACATCCTTTTTGCTCCTTTGAGTTGACACCACAGCAAATCTTGGATTAGAGGAATTGGAAAATAATCTCGTGTAGCTGCCTTGTTTACCACTCCTGAGATCAACATACACTCTCGGTTCTCAATTCCCTTTGTGAACAATTTATACTGGCCAGATGCAGTCCCCTCTTCATTTATATTTTATTCATTTTATTTCAGCCAAGTGATTCTGGCACCTGTCCTTGTCTCTGTACCTTATTGGAGGGCCTCTGTGGATTTGTTTTGATCTTATACTGCCCCAAAGTCACATGTTAAACGCAGCACAAAATTCTGTGATGAAAATATCAAGTGACTTGTGTTTAAGTTGAACATGTTTACGAAGTTTGTATCTTTTTGCCCACTTTTTTCTTTTCAGCTGAAAATGTGCAGTCAATTAGCCTGTTTCATTCCTCAAACACCTCTTTGGCTACAGGCAAACTAGCATCTCTAACTCTTCATCTTTCTTTATTAACAAGATGGATAATCTTTCCATAAGTGGCAACAAGTTTTATCCTTTACTCAAGTGGCCATGAGAATTTTCGGGACCTCTGTCCCCCAAGTATCTGCAGTTCTCTTGTTGCAGTTTCGATCCCTCTCTCAACATCTGGGCTTTTTTCCAAGGTCAGTGTACTCCCTTAAAAGAGCTTTCCTCATAAATAGCCTGTTTCACATCATTAGTACCAAGCAACAAAGAGAAAAAAAAATGGACTTCCATTTAAAACTTTCACTAATCTGCCTAGTTTGTTGTTTCATAATTTACCAGAGGTAACTAAAACTTCTCAAAATTTCTTGGTTTGTCAAGGTACACCTTTTTATTCTTGTTGCTAATTTGTAGTATCTTAAGTATCTAATAGCTAATAAAATAGCTTTTCGCATTTTTCTGAATCAGTGGCTAAACTTAACTTTACTTTCCAAACTAAGCACATTTTTCTTGCTTAAACATAATTCACCTTTGTTGAAATCATTGTTTAAACAATCCTTTTGAAAACATTTAAATCAGTATTCAACAAAATGATTTTTTTAGTTATGAAATGTTCAGATGATGTACTCCAACTAGAAATTTTCAGTGGCTCAACCGGTAGTGATCTGACTCAATCATTTTCAAGATACTGATCAAACCCCAATCCATTGCCTGTGCATCCTGATCACAACAGATAGTTTATCTTTCTTAGAAAAAAAACTTGTTTTGGGAGAATGACTTTTGATCAAAGTAAAAGCCTTTCTTACCAAATCTAAATCTTCTTTTGCAACTGTTTCGATGCTGGCAATCTGTCCTCCATACTTCTTGTTCAAAAATGTTGCAACTTCTCTCTCAGTGTCCTGCCAAAATAAAATTCACAAGTGCAGCATGTAAGTTGGTTGAAATGATTGGGTACCTGTGTCATACATGAAAAAAAAACTTTAATTTCAAGTTGAACTCATACTCAAATTTAAAGGTCTTCAAACTTTCAAAACAACAAACATTTTTCAGAAATGAAAAAAACAAAGAGTCAGGACAAGAGGAAGTGTAAACCAACAAAAGCAAATTTGTTATATGTAGTCTATCCACTAGACCAGTTCCAATAAATGCTAAACACTTAAAATTTAAAATTCAGTACTACAAAATTTTTGCTAACAGCACTTTCTGAGACTTTTTTGCTTTTATAAAATCCTCGAAAATGGTCAAAGTTATGTTCAATTTTCTAAAAGCACCTACCTTTTTTGCAAGAACATAGAAGTATGGTTTGAAGGGTAGCGCCACCTTAACATTAAGAAAATATAACATTTCACTTTAAAATATGTAGTTTAACACATACACTTTGTATTACTACAACACCATCAGCATTGTCAATATCAACTTTGTACAATCTACATGAAACCACAGTCAGGAGAAGAAAACAACAAGGTTTGGAAAACTATATGATGGAAATTTGAGTGAGCAAGCATCCATTGCCCAGGTAAGCAGTCCTACCCCAAAACTTTCATAAGAGTTATTGGAGCAGGGGGTGGGTTCACACACCTTCAGAACTTAAAAAAACCCAGAGTTTTCCAGGGCTAAATTTGTATTTTTTCCAGGGCTTTTCCATGACTTTTTAAACCCAGAATGAAAATTCTAACATTCAAAATCACCTGTTTAAACACCGTTTTAGTAATAAATGTCATAAAAATTTGTATCTATTCAACTTAATATAACAGCAACAAGCAAAAATTAGTTTTTAAGTCTTAGTTGTTACTTGAAACAAAAAATAATGCATCGTTTGGAAAATTTAGTTTTTTCAAGAAGATTCTATGAAATTTTCCATGGGTTTTCCAGGATTTCCAGGGCCTGTACGAACCCTGTTAATATGTCAAACACAATATGATTACTTGGGTATCATTCTAATGAGGTAGCTGCAAGGTAGGCCAGGGTTCTACTGTATTCCCTTAATTGAATATGTCGCACTTACCCTGAATCGATCCCCATCATCCTGTATGAAGTATAGATCAACTGCGCTCACGAGTTTCTTATCATCATCAAGTATCTCAGTCTATAACCAAAATCATTGTAACTGTTGATGGCACAGTCTTAAGAATTTTCTATACTGGGTTAAATACTTCATCAGGGTACTGATTTTTGCCAGACTTAAAGTTTCAATGATAAGATTTCGTTTAGCAGGCAAAAAAAACAATAAGTTGGCCAAGCAAGAATCAAACTCGGAACACTAGAGTTTGCATAGCTAGACAGCATTATGTTTTAACCCGAGTAGTTTATAAGCTGTTTTTACATAGTAGCTTTTGGATTTTGAATTAGGACGTTGATTATAAAATCATATTTCATCAGCATAGCTGATCTAAAAGCACAAAATGATGTACTTACAGGGTGAATGTTGATAAGCCAACCCAGTCGATCAACAGGTTCTTTGTGTCGCTCAAACCCATACTTGATGTCATAAGCTTCATTATTCTGTATTCGCAATAATCTTGCCTCTGTAGAAGAGCCTTCATCACCCCTGGCAAAAAGTATAAGAGTTCTTAAAGGGAACAAAAAAGAACCAAACGCTTCTTACTGTAATCACTTTTATCTCTAATAAGCCCCTGGGAGCTTATTAATTTCTAAACCTTCCAGGCATGGGGCTTACAATAGAGAGGGAGGGGGTGGGGGTTATTTAGAAATTGCTAATTTAGCCAAAACAGGAAAACAAGATGAATTCTAGATAACAAACAGACTTAGTAACAACTAATAGTTCCAATGTATTTCTAGCACTATAACCAGTACTACATAAAAACTAAAACAGAACTGTTGACAGTACATATTCATATATTTATGACACAACATATTTTTGCTCCTTTTTTATGTTGGGATTAGGGGGGGGGGGTATT
>JAOBAT010102300.1:0-38942 GCA_026413305.1 Hydrozoanthus tunicans
GTATAAGTCTGTGGCTTCTTTTTGTTACTGCCTCACCATTTCAGATGATACTTAGTCTATATAAAATAAACTTAATAATGTCACCTGGCCCACTTAATGTGCCGATGGCATCTGTAAGTATTAAGAAATATTTATTTTTTTTACTTAATATTTATTTTCATTAACACATATTTATTAATGTCCACTAGATTATTCTGTTATCTGTAATGGTATTTCTGTTGCAATAAATTGATTGATTGATTGATTGATAAGTGGTCGAAAAGGACCAGCAAGAAGTGTGGTTGTTGTAAGCTGTCGCAGCTGGTGCTGCTGAATCTTAAACTCCCTAATGTCTTATGAAAATAGATAAAAGGCTAGAAGTTTGATAAAAGCTTAGAATTCAAATGTTTTCAACTTAAAAGTCATCATCAGGGAATGACTGCAGATAACTTATGTTTGGCACTCGCAAATCAATAAAAACTGTTTCCCCGAAGCCTGGATTTCCACTTACGCTTGACCTTTTGTCTATTTTCTAGCCTTTTATCTACTTTTATCAATATTAACAAGTATATGATAAATGTCTTGTTTTATACGAGTTATGGAAGGAGAAACAACTACATGGTATCTCCCACTCACCTTGCTGTTTTAGCTTGGAATAAATCTTCAGGCCAAATACTGTCTGTCTTCCGCTGCTCTTGGGAAAAGTGCGCAACTTAGACGAATCATTACCAGTTTTCGATCCAAAGTAAACAGTGTTATGAGTCCAATCAGTCCAGAATAAATCTTTTCCAAAACTCGCCAATGCAAAGATATGCTGCACATTCTGTTTGACCTTAACAATTCCACTGCCATCGAAATTAGCTGACCATATAAAACCTTTTTCCTCACCATCTTTCTTTGCATCGCCCCAAAATATTCTGGATGTATTGAAGTCGATAGTCAAAGAATTCGGGTGACGAACGCTTACTTTCTTCTTGTCAATTATAACCATTCTTTCAGAGCCGTCAAGGCAAGCTCTCTCAACTCTAGGATTAACATCTTGCCAGTCTGTCCAGAAAATCTTTCTGAAAATAGAAACCGCGTTTAAGTTTTCCAGTGACACTACGTATACAGACGCTACCATTTACATTTAAATGTTACATGATAATTTCCATCTTTTAAAAAAACAGATATTTTTATCGTATTGTTAGCAGTTAGCTATTAAGAAAGGTTTTTAGTTCAAAAAATATTTATTAGTTATCCATCATCAAAACTAATTTTTTCTCCCCTGTAAATGGTGGTAATGAAACTGAGTAGAGTGCAATTAGGTATCAAATCATACGCGTGATTTGAAGTCAGAAGTTCGATTTTTGACCAAAATTGCATGATGCGAACTTCAATTACCTTTTATTTATATCCATTTTGAAATCAGTTTCTTTTAGCAATTTGTAATTCATTTTCCTTGCTCCAATTTGAATAGTATTTTGGTGGATTCTGATTGGCTGTTGTAGCCTCACCTGTACTGTTATTGGCTGTTCAAAAGAGTGTCATTGCAAGCTCAAAATAAAGCAATAACAAGCTCAAAGAGTGCGATCACAAGATTAATGCTAAAATTATGTAGTTGGGATTAAATTGAAGCAATTGTAAGTGATTTCAAAATAGATATAATTGAAAAACAGCTCTGAGCCGGTAAGAATTAAGCTAAGTATTTCTTCTTGCTGCCTGAAAATTATTTATATTTAAGCAAGGCCAAAACAACCAAAGCTCCATTTGTACTACCTAACTTAACTAAAGAAGTCCGAATTACATAACAATACATCACAGCACAGTGGTGGATGTCTTAGTCTTAGTTTCTTAGGAATAAGGACTGGATTTCTTAGGAATGTAGAAAACCAGGATACAAAAAGCTAGCTTCTCTCACCCAGAAGTTGGATGCACGACAATGTCCCTAGGCTTGATGACGTTTTTTGTTAGCAATGTCTTTCGGTGGCTACCATTGTGTCTAGATACAACGATTCTTCCCCGACCAGCTCCACTACCTTGGTCTGACCAGTAAAGATTCTTCGCTATCCAGTCAAAAGCTATTCCTTCTGGGGAGTCCAAACCTTACGCAAAATACAAAAACAATCAGGGATAACGCAAAGAGCTTACTTAAATAGCAATAAAACCATCAACATTTAAGTCAGACTCATACATTAGTATGTCATTTAAGTTTTAAAGCCTGTACATAGCAAAAAATACAACTGCCGCTACGCAACTCCAATTTGGAAAAAGTTGGTTGCCTGAGTGCAAGTTTTAGTAGCCATAAATATTTCAAACGTGTTATCCACACCATGTCTGTCTGTAGCTGTAGCTGTGTGCACAAGAATAACTATAAATGTTTTCAAAGTTGTTTGCCCAAGACAGCACGCAGATAATATTATAAGCTTCATTTGCTCATCACATTGTGTGTTCATCATTTTAATATAGAAACAACAACCCTTAGTTTATCAGTCATACACTTTCGACACAATCTTGTAATTGTCAGCTGGTTACATATTCAAGTAGCTGGTATTTGGTTGCACCAGCCACCCATAGGTTGCAAGTTCGAGACCAGAATTATCGATAAAATCTAACAGAGTACGCCTAATCTTGCATATTTATTGCTGTAGCATTTGGGCGAGTTTTGTGAAGTTTTGACCTTCTTTCTGTGCAAGAGAACTTCGTAATTGATCAGTTGTTTTGGTTTTGAACACAAAAACAAATGTGTTGATTGGTTCGCAGGAATTGGCCTCAAGACGTACAGCAAACAACTTTATCAACACTGTTGGCTATCAAACATTGTTGGCTATCAAACTTTATAGACTTACCTTCGCTTACAACGACCTCTAAACCTGATCCATTGAGGAGAACACGGGATATAGTGTCCGTGGAAATATCACTCCAGTATATATGACCTGTTCCGGCATCAAAATCCACAGCAATTGCATTTCTTTGCCTCAGTACGGGGATAAACTGGTCGTCCTTTATGTCTGGGTCCAAGGAAATCCCATGTACAGAGTATTTACGTGCAAGTATCAAAAACGCTCCAATACCTAATGGACGAAAAAATTGTTTTACGGGTTACTACGCAATTATAAACCAAGATGTATTTCAACTTTGGGTTAAATAGCTGAATAGACGGAAATTTGCACGGCTGGCAGAGACATGAGGTAACGTGTAAGCAGAAATGTTTTCCTGTTAAATCTTTGCAGTGAATCATAGAACACGAAGTAAATAAACTTTTTGAAGCAGGAAGTATGACGTACCTCCACAGGTTTTATTGTCTGCCCCGAGTTTCATTCCCAATGGGCATGCGCAGACCTTCCCATTAGGAACCAAGAGGCACAAGTGGGAACACTGGTTCTTGTCACAGTGATTAGTTCCTTGGAAAATGAACAATCAGCAAATTGAATGACACACCCTATCTTCTATACACTTTCACTGCATCAATCTTTCAAGGTATATCAATTTTACATCATTTTCTCTAGTTATTGCAATAACCTTGTTCAGTTGTTTTCAGATTACATACTGATACGTAAAAATGAAATTAAATGGTGACAATCAAATCAAATTATAGATACCGTATTTGATCGAGCTAATTTTTTTGTCTTTTTGGATGAGCGCTTATTCGAGGTGGACGCTAGTTTGTTTTCAAGATTTTCAGAAAGTAGCAACTTCATTTTGCGTGAACTTAAGCCCACTGCACACTTGTGCAATAGCATGCAATTTTCGTCGCATGCAATCAAAATTTGCGTACATCGCTTCTGTGTGCGGGGGCCTGCGATGCAATTTCTATCGCATGCAATATTGATTGCATGAATCAAACATGTTTGATTTCCTTAAAAGTGAGTGCACCTTGTCGGAGTTTAATTGCATCTTCTCGCAAACGTGTGCGGTGAATGTGCAACAACAATATCGATCGCATGCGACGAAAATTGCATGCTATCGCACAAGTGTGCGGTGGGCTTTAACAACCAAAAACCTACACTATTCACTTAGGATAATCAATTTCTCACTCATCGAAACTACAGTTGAAAGATTGAGGAGGATCCCTGCACTCTAACTTTAGATTAAAAAGGCTAGCTCAACAAGCGCTGATGGCACAGAAGCTATTATAGGGGGGCTGGGAGCATGAATCCCAAGGAATTTTGAAAAGGCTCGAAATGCTTTCCGTTTGTGCACGATTGTAAAAAGAAAGTTTGTTTTCGCCTCCATTTTGTCTTAACAAAATACAATATAACTACAAAAAGTTATTGAGGAAGCTAAGCCACGTCAATCCATGAATCCAGGCTTACACACAAACACTGGTTGGATACGCCCCTGATAGTAATGAAATTGCAGTAAATGATACCTGGAGGCTGGCGTACAGGATGAACTGTGTGGATATCCATAAACCGAAAGGCGGCGTCCGTGTGCATAACCGATACGTTTCCACCATGATGTTTGTCTGCACGCATGACTCGTTTCTTAGTCCAGTCCGTCCAGTACACGAAGTTCTCAAACAGCGACATGCTAAATGGATGCTGCACAATCGCAGGATCTGACAGCACAGTGTGATGTCCTGAACCATCATAGTTACAGAATGCAAGGTGTTTTGAGCCTGCATCCATCCAGTATACATGTCTGCAAGGTTATAATGCAGATAATATTGTGGGGCAATGCTTGCTTTGATCAATTAAGTCCTATTTGGGAGAACTTGACAACGTGACATTTGTTGAAACAGGGACTGAAAAGATTTAACAATTTCTGCATAATTTTTGACATTGGAGCCAAGGCGATTATTTTCTTTGTTTACACACAAAATAACTTGTCATTGAATGAAGCATTAATTTTTGAGGAGTAACAGAGCTTGTTTTTGTGTTTAAGGGAAGGACGCTCGATACCTTGTTGTGTAATCTAGAGTGAGACCATTTGGCCAGACTACTTTGCGTGTGGCATTTGCAAGTACCATTCGATCACTGCCATCCATGTTCGCTCTCTCGACTCGTGGGTTTGAGCCCCAGTCCGTCCAGAACAGGTAACTATTAAACAAGCAACAGCAAAATCAAGATAAGGACAATATACACTAATCAAGTCAAACACTAAGAACCAAATTATACATTAAAAAAGATCTGATACACGTCTCTAGAAAACAACAGGCTTGTGACTATCGAGCCAAGATTTGAGGAGCAGTTGCTCACTTGATAGCTGCTTGAGGACCGTAAGTCAAACTAAACCAAATAAAACTTCTGACACTCAGATACCCAGCGCGTTTCCTAAAAGAGCAATCTTCAACATTAGCTTACGAGAAAACAAGAAACGTCACGTTTGTTTGCTCCAAACTCTGTTGGAGCTCACTTTTAAATAGTCATGGCAATCACGGACTTTTTCAAGAAACGATTGCAGCAAAGACTTTTTGCAAAACCCAAATCATAAGATTGCTTACCTAGTTTGCTTTGTGTAACAATTTGGAAAAAGTTGCTTTAGGTTTTCTTATAGCAATCATATACAATCAGTTTCCCTTAACATGGACCTCCTCCAATAGTTGCCAAAACTAACCAACTCTAACTCATGAAGTCCATGTTGGACGATATTGTTCTGGTATGAACACTACATAGTATTTAAATTACAGGAAAACAATCTTACGGCATTTAGCTCAGTTTAATTCCACACTTAAAAAGACCGATAGCTAGAAAGATCTGTCATTCAACAGTTTTCCGTCACCTCGACTAATTATAAAACAATTACCTGGCAAAAAAGTATTATTTTAGCACAAAATGAGTTTGCAGTTCATTGGTTCATCGGCACGATAACTACTATAAACGATGGACCCCCTGTCACTCTACACCAATGAAAATCTTCATCTCCACTTGACTCCCTTTTCGCCCGATACAAAGAACACCCCAAGGGCTTCTTATAAATAATCCGCATTCTTTTTTTGAGTTAAACAGCCTTACCCATCTCTTGGATCAAGAACGAGCCCTCGAGGTGACTCGATGTCTTTGGAAATGATTGTTGCTCGGTACTCCCCCTCAAGAGTAGCTACTTCTATTTTGTCTGACCTCATGTCAGACCAGTACAGGTTGCGTCCAATCCAGTCAACGGCGACTCCTGTATTACATAGTGTGTTGTTAAATAGAGGTCATCAAGTATGGCAAAGTTTAAGAGTCCTTGTACTCAATATTACCACTTACGTTTTGAAAATGTCTGGGTAAAAAATTACAAAAGAATCAACTGCCACATGAAAGAAATTTTCCAAATTTAATTTTTTGTTCGTCTCAACTCTTAGTAGGGGCAAACTAGCGTTGCTCGACAACGTTTTGTGTCATTGATTCACAAAAGTTAAGACTTTTGCCCCCGGAAAAAACTGGCACAAGTAAATATTTGCATTAGTACTAAATGGTGTATTGAGCGCCACACAAAAGTGACACATTTCAAATTCAAAAATAAGAATACCGAAACGAAACAAAAATTCATCATTATAACAACTAGCCCGAGAAAAGAAAACATCGTTCAATAAATCCAATCGCGGGCTAGTTGTTGTAATGATTTATTAAAAACTGCCAGATCAGCATGGCTTTTGAAAAGAAAACTGTTAACACAAACTCCGATAAGCAAAAACTGAAAAACAATGAAAGAAAGACGATTGGGAATCAGTTTCATAAGGACAAATTCGGATAATTCTTCAATACTGAGGTTATTTTCAACGCGCATATTAATGAAATTTCTGAAAAACAAAAATACTTGTTCTTACGAAAAAAAAATTTCCATATTTCTATTCGAAAAAAAAAACAAAAGCACATTAACAGTTATAGACTTCACTTTGCATTTGGAGATTGCCGTTTATCAAAGAGATTTCAAGAAACATCTAAATACATGAAGTTGTAAATATATTTGTAATATATTTGTATCTGTAAGATAAAATACTATTTTTATTAGTTCTCTACCAGAACAAGGTTAATTCTTCTCTGTTGAGCTAAACATGCAGTATTTCGAAATTATCTGATATGGCGAATAGAATACAACCTTCAGCTGTTATAAGTCCAGTGGTAATCACATCTTCACGTCTAGTTCCATCCATAAAGCTACGGCTAATTTTATCTGTGTACACGTCGGACCAGTAAATGCGGCGTTCTTGCCAGTCAAAATCTATACCGATCGTGTTTCCAAGATCATCTACCACTGTCCTATAGTTCAAGCTCGTCCTAGTGTCCAGTCTCCGGATCTCTCTACGCGCAGAAAAGTAAATGAAAGGAGTCTCTGAACCTGGGAACGAAACAAGAGTCTCAAGAAACACTGCAACTGCAAGACAACAGTCACACTGAAACTTACACGCACCGATAATTAATGGTCGTAAGTTTGTATCTCTTGTATATTGTAAATTTAAATCTTGTACCTCGACCTTATAATTTACTTCAAAAAGTTAAGTAATTTAGCTTTTGGGTATTTTTAACTTTTTAGTTATTGCAAGATAATAAATGGTCGTAAGTTTGTGCATTAGTGCATTATTACATGTACATTCAATCATACATATATATATATATATATATATATAAATTGTAAATATATTGGTATAAATAAAGAGGTGTGTGTTGTATCTTGTAATCTGTTTGCTTTGTTGTTACATAAACTCATTGTCTTATTAGCAATCACATTTCTTTGATGTCTTTGCCTTGTTCTTTCAACGGTTTCTTTACGGAACTGGGCCCGGTTGTACAAAGCCTGGATAAGCTATCCGCTTGATAAAAGCTAATGGTTGTCACTAATAAATCAAGGATTGTTTGACTCTTTGTTGATTTCTCTATCTCTGGTTGTTAAGTGAGTGGAAGACTCCTAAAGTAATGGTTTAAATGGTGTCAAATAACTCTCACTAAAGTTTTATTGCTGAAAATAGAAAGTACTTATGCATTATGATAGTTGGTCTTAAGCCAGTCCCATAATTACATGAAACAAGTCAAGTTTTAAATGCATATCCTGACCATTGGTAGAGAGTGTCATGTGATTGGTTAAATGATATAGCAAGGAGACACTTGGTTGGTAACGAGATGGTTTAACAAGAAATGACTGAAAAATGATCATTAATACAAACGCAACCAACAAACTACCGTTTTCCTGTACAAATACAAAGTCTTCTCTAGCTTTTTATGACCAATGAAACATTGTGGGACGAAATTACAATAAATTGACTGTAAAATTATACCGCATTTTTAAATATATATGACACATCGAGATTTTGGTAACTGGGAAGTACTAACCACCGGAGAAACCCAGCAAAATAACGCGTCTCAAAACCTTGACCAAGGTATTACCATGTAGCAACCTCTCTGATCTTATCTAATAAATCTGTCAGGTTAATTTCTTTGCATCAAATTTCGTGAAAATTTCAAAAGTTTCAACTTACGCTTATAATTAAAAACATGACAATTGAAAAAGGAAATATCTTGAAAGCAATAAACATTCATTAGTTCAAATAGTTAGTACATGTACATGAAAAAACACCTAAAGTATACCTGTTGCTTTGCAACGTATTCGATCCGCTTCTAAACTGTATCCGGAAACACAATAGCAGTAATAAGAGCCTTCCAAATTGCCGCACTTTTGTGAACAAGTTAGTGGATTCAAACACTCGTTCACGTCCAGACAAGTTCTGTTGTCACTTTGCAGAAGGAATCCTATTCGACACTGGCATTCAACTCCTGAAATCAACGATACCAACATTAAATAAATACTTTTTCCTGTTGAAGCCTACTTAACGTTGAACTTGCTTTTTAACAAGTGGTAGAGCCCCAATTTTTCTTGCTTTGAATTGTTGATCCAGTAGATGCTCCAATTTTTTCATTTAAAAGGAAGATGAATGAGTAAAATTGATAAATTAAAAGAGCGTTTGGGAATGGCACAGAGATGCAACAACAAAATCAATTTTACAATTTAAAATAATAAAGCCTGTCTCAAACGCCGTGATAAAATCGTGTTTAACCCTTTCAGCCCTAAGGCATTTGTCATTATCTAAATTCTCCTTACAGTAAACAAAAGAAAACAAGCTGGTTAGTGCTGAGAATATGAAATTTTTAACATCCACCAAAAACTCTTGAAGATGAATTAAGAAATTCTCCCAAACTTCTCATAAGAATACTATGGACTTAATTTGGGAGAATTTACAAACTCATCTTTGGGCACTCTTAGGGGTTAAAGGGTTAACTCGCCCAAACTTAGGAAATCCTACTTCATTACGCCTGTAGCCATGTGTTTGAAACCAAGCCGCGTGATTTAGCTCGAGCTAACTGAGGTTTGTTTCAGAGGCCGTGTCTAACTCGTGCCAGAGTAGAGCTAAATCAGCACAACTGTAGCACAGTCTTGAAACAGACCTTACAATTTTAGCCAAAGTAACTGCAGTGTGAAAACCAACAGCAATCTTACCCCCGGGAACATCTACACACTTTTGACTACATCCTCCATTTCCGTTATGACAACTGTCATACATGCAGCCAGGCCCCTCGTCCAGTTTGTTTGGACAATCGAATTTTCCGTTACACACTTTCTCATCCTCTATGCAGATGCTCAAGTTACCACATCGCCAATTTCCTGGAGGGCAGGGTGGTACTGGCGTGGGTCCTTTGAGAATAAAGGAGACATCAAAAGAGTTTTTTTTCCTTTCGGGGTTCACACTGATAATAACGAATAAATTCCATGACTTTTCCATGACCAAATGTCATTCTCCGTTACCCTAAATACCACGAAATCAAAGAACTCATTTCAACAGAACAGGATACTGACACTCCAATTCAACTCAAACAATTTAAGGTTCACCTGAGAATGACGAACGAAACTCCGAGACTTTTCCATGACCTTAAAAAATCTTACTAAGTTCCATGACTTTTCCAGGCCAGGAAAAAGCATTTAAAAAATCCACGACTTTTTGTGACCGTGTGAACCCAGGCTACCTTTGTGCTCTTATTGGGCGAAACGTGAGTACGCCCACTAAGAGGTATGAAGCTCGATCAAAAGGTCAGAAAACACCATCTAAATTTCGACGTCAGTCATGAACAATGGATTCAGGGTTCAAACATTCTAGTGTGAAACTCTAGTTTATACAAAGATAAAACTGAAGATTGTCGTTTCTTGACAATCCAATCTAAAATTAATGTGTCTATTTAGCATTTGTCTTTTTAAAACAAGTCGCAAACTTAAGTGCATCATTCGAATACAAAGACAAAAACAACAGAAGTTAAATTTCAGCAAAACAGTCAATGGAGTTCAAGCTCTTTTAACTGCTTGTACCTAAAACAGGACAAATGATGTGATAATAATTCTCGAGTGGGAACATTATTTTGAATAGTTGGCTTTCTCTTTTCTCATTGTTTTTTAATGTAAGAAATAAAACACTGGTAAGCTGGACAGAGGTGAAGGAGTTGATACCACACCTACCACATTTGGCCTCGTCTGACCCATTTATACAGTCCTGTTCACCGTCACACAGCCAGCCCCTTGGTATACAAAGCCTGTCTCCACAAGAAAACTCAATGGGACTACAAGAGCGCCCTTTGCAATGCTCATCTGAATTATCGCCACAGTCGTCATCATTATCGCAAAGAAAACGCTTAGGAATACATCGAGAGTTGTTGCACTGAAACTCGTCCTCATGGCAGCCATCAGGTGGTCGGGTCGCTTTTTGCAATAAAAAATAAACAATTGAAAAAAAATAACTTAATAATAATCACTTCTTTAAAAGTAGTAAGAAAATTGAAAAAAAGAACAGCACTGGTATTACAGGATTTCAAATCTTAAGATACTACAGCCGCATTTTTCAGTTGTGGAGTTCAAGAGGCAATTTTTATCAGAGTTCATAGATCCAAACTAACAGGGTCCACACTCTTACATAAACAATAACTTTACCTTTAATGCTAAGATACACAATAATGCGAGTCAATTAGTGTGAACTAGCCTAATGGGTCTGTTTGCCCAACACTTACTACATACTAATTCATCTGACTGATCTTGGCATTCAGCACTTACTACAATCTAATTCATCTGACTGATTTTGGTAGTCAACACTTACTACATACTAATTCATCTGACTGATCTTGGTAGTCAACACTTACTACATACTAATTCATCTGACTGATCTTGGCAGTCAACACTTACTACAATCTAATTCATCTGACTGATCTTGGTAGTCAACACTTACTACATACTAATTCATCTGACTGATCTTGGCAGTCAACACTTACTACATACTAATTCTTCTGACTGATCTTGGCAGTCAACACTTACTACAATCTAATTCATCTGACTGATCTTGGCAGTCAAACTCTCCATCACATTTCCAGGAGAAACTAATGCATTTTCCATTGGCACATCGGAACTGATTAGAAGTGCAGTTGTTTGTGGGGCAATCTTTCTCATCTGAAAAATCTTCACAGTCATTGTCTCCATCGCATTGCCATCGTCGCGGTACACAGCGGCCATTAGTGCATCGAAACTGCTCTGGAGCGCACGTGTGGTTTCCTGTGAATAGATTGCAACAATTCGCTTTACTGTGTGTTATCAAAACATAATAGAAGAAATCAACTAGCATACTATCACGAACACTTCTAAAAGTTGAGGATGAATATATTGATATATTTGACATCTTATCGAAAATCTCGAAATGATTTTTAGTTCAAATTACGCCCTAATATTACTAATTTGTTTTTCCAAGCACAGCACCATTCTATCAATTGCATCTAATAATATACATTTAATAATATATATTTTACTGCCTCGTTTTATCATTTTATTGTTGAATTCTGTACAAAATCTTTCAATCTGATTAGCAGCTCACAGTCCATTTGAAGTTTACCTAATATAATGTTCGCTACCCGAACTGCAGTCTTTGACGGGTAAAAAGTTCGAGCAGTCGAAAGCTCGTAGTTTTAATCATTTTAGCCAGAGATCTATTTTTGAAACTCCTAACTATGTTTCATCCTGGCTGCGGCCCTTCAATTTTTTATTGTGCTTCTGTTGTTTATTCTTTGGGGAATTCAACTAAAACGAATATAGCTCTCGCTCTTGATTTCTATTGGATGAATATGTATGACCCTGCATGGGAAAACGTATAATAGCGACTTTCCGTTAAACGGCCAAAATGAACTGGTTGCAAATAACTTTTACAGCCGTTCGAACGTGTTTTTGAGTCGTTCAAACGAGTTCAAACGTTCGAACGGGATTTATAAACGAGCAAGCGGAATTTTTAAACTAACGAACGGGATTTTGGAACGAGCAAACGGATTTTAAAAAACGGCCAAACACGATCAGTTTAAACGAGCGAACGATGAGACAGTTACGAACGTGTGCCGAGTTTTTAACGTAAACCTTGCAATGAGTATATGAAAAACGGCTTTCGTGCCAAGAAAACGAGTGGCCAAATAGAGCGAGGAATTGCGTGGAAATCTTAGAAATCAGGTTTCTATCAGCCGATAGAAAGTAAGAGCGAGTAATCTAGTTGTTAATTAGAAAGGCTATTATAGTTTTGAAATATCAAACTGACCAGGTTTGTAAAGGTCTGTAAAGGCCAGGACTTACCACAGTTCTTTTCGTCAGAACCGTCGCGGCAATCTTGATGACCATCACATTTCCAGCTGGCTGGCTTACACTGGCCGTGATCGCATTTGAACTGAGCGCTAGTACAAGTAATGTCCCCACAGTTCGCCTCGTCTGATTGGTCCCCTTGCGGGCAGTCGTTTCTGCCATCACACTTCCATGATGCTGGAATGCATTTTTTGCTGATATTACATTGAAACTGACCAAAAGCGCACGTAAAGTTTTCTGTTGATTGAAGCCAGTGAGATTATCTGTTACAAAGGGTCAATAAAACTTTCTGAATGCAACTACGGTTTTACATAGGTTTATTCTTTGTTTCGCTACACAAAGCAAAAGAAAACAAAGTAAATTCTCTCTTTGGGCTTACCACAACCATATTCATCCGAGTTGTCCGAGCAATCATTATGACCGTTACATCGCCAACCAACTGGAATACGGCGACCGTTTTCGCAGTAAAATTTTTCCTGTGTGCCTCCAGAAGACTTGCCATCTGTTTCATTTCCTGAAAAGGAAAAGGCAAATTAGTCCATTGTAAGTAAATCACACAAGTGTGGACTAACCATACCAATATAAATCATCACAACGTGAGGAAAAGCAATACCAACTGCCACAGTAAGCAAGACCAACGTAAGAAAATTAAACCATCAAAGAAATATTATATTCTAACCCATGATAACAATACCAGTGTAAGAAAATCACACCCTTGTTGGGTAAATCGTGCAAACGTAAGGTGAAACTTATCAATGTAAAAAAAATAATATCCACAAATAGTACACTACACTAACTTAAGATAAATCATTCCAACGTAGGGTAAATCATACGATTGTTGGGTAAACCACTCCAACGTAGGGTAAATCATACCAACGTAGGGTAAACCATACCAACGTAGGGTAAATCATACAAACGTAGGATAAATAATACCAACGTAGGGTAAATCATACCAACGTAGGATAAATAATACCAACGTAGGGTAAACCATACCAACGTAGGGTAAATCATACAAACGTAGGATAAATCATACAAACGTAGGATAAATAATACCAACGTAGGATAAATAATACCAACGTAGGGTAAACCATACCAACGTAGGGTAAATCATTCCAATTATGGTAGGGTAAATCATACAAGCCAAATCCTTTCTCGAGCCTAGGTGGCTTATTAGGCCGGTGCTACCTCCGGTTTCTGTAGTGTTTAGCTGATGAGAGTCTTCAGTCAACTCCCCCTGGACTGAGGACACTAATCCATCGCAGGTTAGCCCCAGCAGAACCGGTACTCATTTATACAGCTGAGTCAACTGGAGCAAAGTCAGATAAAGCGTTTTGCTCAAGATCAACATAGTGGTCTAGTTGAACACACTAACTGCTCGGCCACTGTGCTACTGGCAAAATCATACAAACATAAGGTAAACTTCACGATGTATGTCTTACCAGGTAACTACGAAAACCTCACTTACGCGAGATACACCCTACTACTGTAAGGTAAATAATACTAACGTGAGGTGATCATACCATTGACAACAGAATTTAATAAACAGTGAAAATTGAAGGATTAAAACAGTTTAACTAGAAAATTTCTGTAACTGCAGAAGGAGGAAAGTAAAGGATTAGAAGCCAGTTGAACGGAGCATTTGATATTATCAACTATAGCTCCAAAAACGCTATTCAAGTAATCAAACCAAGATGGTGCAAACAACCACCTTAATTTTAACATCAAATCATATCCTGATACCTTCACTTTTTTTGCAAATTTACTTGAATACCTACTTCCACATGTTTTGGTGCTGTTTTCAAGAAGCTTTCTCCCGTCGGGACATGCACACGTGTGGCCACCAGGTTTAAGGAGACACAAGTGACTGCATCCGCTGGTACCATTGGAACAAGGACTGTCACCTGTGTTGAAGGAATAGGTGGTGACAAACCCTGTCAGTAGTAAAAGAAGTATGGAGCTATCCTCCTTTTTGAGGTGCAACTGAGGTGCATGGAAAATCGTCTGCTCTGTGTTCCAAACTTATGAATAAAATGCAGCGCAAGTGAGGTGCAGGGATACTTGCACCTCAAAACGGGGGTCATTCCATACGCCCTATACTACCACAGACAGAAAGAAGACGAACACCTGCAGAGCATCTGCTCGCAAAAAAGGGCCGCAATTACTGCCTTTAATGAACGAAGAAGGCATTGTGTGCCAATAGAGTTTTAGTCACTGTTATCAATGAGTCGACTTAAGACAAAAGTTTCTTTAAGGTTTCAAAATTGTTTGGATTTGAAAATATACAAACGGGTTTTTGACTGATTTTCAGTGCAAGGTGTTTAAACGTATTTGATGCCATCATAACATTATTAAAATTTTCAGCCGTAAACATGGTAAATGCTGTGTTGGTAGATTCTTCGAACTAGAGAGCCATTTTCTGGAAATTTTGCTTGTCTTTTTCAATCGTTTACCTTGTTTGATGAATTCACATTTTCTCTTTCCGAAATGACTCATTTTGTATATGTAATGTAAGGAGAAGTGAAATGTTTATAACCCAGCAAGAGTTGAAAGCTCTAACAGAATATGACTACTTCTAGAGAAGTCGATGTTTCAGAGTAACACTATTACAGGGTTGATCTTTCTTAAGTTAATCACTTTAGTCGAAACACCGTTTGTATGCTGTTAGCGTCACTAATATCGATTCCTACTGTTCACTCAAAATTCAAAGATTCAGAGTGCTTCGTCATCGTACAACAGTAGTAAACAATTGTAATTTTTACGTTGAACAACTAACCTCTTTGTCTTCTTTGAGCAAACACCCGAATTTCCTTCACCCCTTCAAGGTTTGACCTCAAAACAGAAACAGATGACAGATTGGCTTTCTTGACACGCTTCAGGTTCTTGGTAACCCAGTTGGCCCAATATATATAGCCTCCAAACACATCCAAACTAAATGGCTGTAGCTGCCCCTTTTGGATGATTTTTCGCAGGTTCCCGTTAAAGTCAGACCTCTCGATCCTGTCAGTTTTTGCATCTGTCCAGTAAAGGCGTTGTGCTTTATAGTCGATGGCAAGTCCGTTGGGCTGGCCTAGTTCACCTCCCATAATGAGTGTTACTCTATGCGAACCATCCATGTAGGCTCTCTCGATCTTAGCTGGTAAGCCCCAGTCCGACCAAAACATTGTTCTATGACAAAACATAAGAAATAATATGACCAGGTTTATAAGTCGACAATAGTGCAAGGTTGGTCGTTCAGTTTATTGTTATCCTGGACCAGTTTTTTTCTGGTGTTAGATTTTCTTAAATATCAGTTAAACACCCAGTTTAAACAAATCAGAATATTGTTTCTTGGATAAAGGTTGGAGTTGTTTGTGACAATTAAATTTTCATTTCTATCAACCCTTCCAGTCCAATTCAGCTATTGTATATAACTTCTCCTAAAATAACACAGGAAAACAATTAGTAATAAGAAAACGAAAATCAATCAAAGAGAGCAAACTACTATAGAAGAAAAACTAAATTCTCCCAAATTTGTTAACTAAATTAACTAAAGAGAGAGAAGATGGTCGCTGGAGTGCGGCCGAAATATCTGTCAAAAAAATGTTGTCTTCTCGTATGTTTCGTCGTAGTAAAACTATATGCCCAAAGAAAACAAAGAAAACATTGAATGAATAACACTACAGAAATGGTAAAAGGACTACTTAGTTTAAGAAACGATAAAAAAGGGATGTGAAGTTCTTGCAGCGCTGCCATGTTTGAGTAAGAAGACCGTTTTCACAACCTCAAGCTCCTTGTAGGTGTACAGCAGTTCTCTATTACTCTTGCCTTACCCATTTTGAGGGTGTAACGCAATCGCTCGAGGACTTCCCAACTCAGTCTTGAAGAGTGTTCTTCTGAAAGAACCATTCAGTTTAGCAACTGAAATTTCACGTGTGCCAGAATCGGTCCAGTAAATGTTCCTACCAAGCCAGTCGACAGCGACTGCACCTACATTTCTAATCCTATCCTTAACTAGCACCTCCAGGTTCTTCCCAGAGAAATCAATCCTGCTAATATTATTATAATGAACATCTGACAAGTAGATTTTCCCCATTTTTTCATCATAATCTAAGCCAACGGCATTACCAAGACCAAGAATTGGAGTAATTGCTTCTCCTTCCACTGACGGGTCCAGAGAAATCCCACGAATTTCAGTTCGTAGTGCAAACAGCAAAAACGTACTGTTTATCGATCTACAGGTTTTATTGTCGCTCTTTAAACTATACCCATACCCACATGCACAAGCACATGACTGATTTGGAGTGATGAAACAGAGTTGATCACAGCCACAGGAATTGTTACCACATGGATTCCATGTCACTGGCTGGCGCGAAACATGGTAAACATGTAAATCCATTGCCTGCAGAAGCTTTGCTTTAATAACTACACTGTCATTTCCGGAAAACTTATCCACTTTCAAAACTGCATCTCTCGCCCAGTCAGACCAATACAAATTATTTCTAAAAACTGTGATTGCAAATGGATGTGGAACGTGAGGTTTTCCCACTACTAGACGGACTTGTGATCCATCATAGTTTGATGAACCAACGTAATCCCTACTAGCATCTGCCCAATAAACTTTTTTTCTCGGATAATCTAAGGTGAGCCCGTTTGGCCAGTGGACACCGTTGCTAATAAGATCAATCACGTGAGTGCCATCCATGTGGGCTCTGGCTATCTTGTGTGAGCCCCAGTCCGTCCAAAAGAGGTAACTGCGTGAAAAAGATAAAAAAAAATATCATGGAAACAAACGACACATAGATATACCAAAACCTAGTCTCTGCTCTAATAGGCTTTATGCAAGTTTACGTCAAATACCCCCAAGCCTCGCTTCGAATCACAAGAGTGCCTTCAAGAATCCTTCGTGAACACGGTTTGCACGTGCAAAATGCTCGAACCTATTTCTTGAATAGGAGGCTTGGGGGTGAAATTGACTAGTTTGACGTCAACATGCATAAGGCCTATTGTTGGACTAGCCAAGAGTTCAGATGAGTAAATTGGACAGCAGTGTTGATTAAAAACGCCATAACTACAAGAAGACATAAATAACACTATGTTTCCGATCCAGAACAAGTTAGACAGCTTAGTATTCCTTAGCTTGCGAATTCATCTCTGAAAAGACTTTCAAGAAAAGGCTCAAATAAACTACCAGTGAAAACCTTACAAAATCTGAAGCTACTACTGAAGACAGTCAGCGAGTCCAAAACTTCCATATTACAACTTTTAACTGAAAAATTACCTTCATTATATTTCTCAATCATTTAAAAAAGTAGCAATGTTGATCAAGCAAGGATGCTTGTTCGCAAAAAAAATGTTTGCACGAAATGAGTTCTTTGAAGGAGACGATGATTACAATGGTCTGCTTACCCGAATCGAGGATCTACTACTATTCCTCTAGGCTTTGATAGCTTAGAGGAAATGAGAGAGGTTCTGTATGTCCCATCAAGCTTGCACACATCTATTCTATTAACAGAACTTTCCACAATATACAGATTTTGTCCCATCCAGTCGACAGCAAGACCATCGGGTACTGCTAAACCGGTTGTGATCAGTGGTTTGACCTATCGAAGAAGAAAGCAAAAGTTGTAAAAGCCAAAAGCAAAACGTTACTTTTTGTTCTGGTGGAAAATTGAGTTAATACAGATAGAGTTGAAGTTTAACGGGTTCTAGGGGCTGAACCGTCCCAACCCCTGCACTTTTTTCCTGTGTCAATGATTTCAGTTTTACTTCTGCGAACGGACCAAGTGGCGTGCGATAGTTTGGATACCAACAGACATGCTCCTGGGAGAACCCAAGAGCGCCATTTGCATTCAAAGATTCGATGATTCACTGAATTCTGCAATTCTGCAATATAAATGAGGAATAGTGGTGAGAAAAAACTTCAAAGTATTTCATGGTTCTTGAATATTAACATTTAAAGTTCACAACTGATGACGTAATTTGGGGTTCCAAAAATATTTGCATTATATTTGATGAGTTTGAGCCGAACCTGCAATGGTGATCTGTCTACCTCGAGATGCATCAGCAGCTTGGCTTAAATACATCCAAAGGTTATGGATTGGCAGCAGATTCAAATATAATGCAAATTGTTTTGGAACCCCAATTACGTCATCAGTTGTGAACTTTAAATGTTAATACTCAAGAACCATAAAAAATTTTGAAAGTTTTTTTTTCACCACCATTCCTCAATTACCAAGGTCTATCCACGGAAGTAATAAAAAGTTTCACTTCATAGGCACTTTAAGTAAAATCTACCTTCCACCCAGACAATACGCCATATTCGTTTTTCTCTGCTGTTGCCTTGTATATTGCATTATCTGTGACATCACTCCAGTAAATCGAATTTTGTCTTGCATCAAAGTCTATAGCAATAACACGAGAACGGCTCCCGATTATTATATCGTACGAGCGTCCATCCAAGGTGAGACGTCCAATGTGTTTTCTGTTGGCCAGAAGTATCCACGGCTTTTCTTTACCTGTCAAAGGGGAAGACCTCTTGATCAACACAATTTGACTTTGCATCAAAAGTTAACCTACACCTTTGCATCAAAAGTTAACCCCCTGACGATATCTGCCGCAGTAACTTGGTCTGCAATTATATAACACTTAGATAATATCTTGTCTATTAAAATATCTGACTTGCTTATCACCAATCCTTGCAGTCAGAGACTGAATTGCAAACAAGATCAAACCTAAAGCGTTAACCTTTTCAACGACAAAATTAATACTAAATTGATTCTAAATTGATGCTAAATTCCCCCTGCAAGAACCCATACATTTTCCTGTTACCAGTTTTTTGACGATTTTTTTTTAGAGTTATGTAAGGAGAAATTAGCTGTTAAGAAACTGACTAGGGCTTAAAGGGTTGAGTTATGTATAAAGGAGATGTAAGCTGTTCGTAAAATGCCCAGGGCTGAAAAGCGGACATTACATACGAACATCTGTACAGACACGAACACAAAGATAGCACAAAACATGATTTCGGGGTACAGCGCCACAGCCAGATGGAATTGATTCTACTGAGGGAAAAAAAACGGAACACATCCTGGAATGGATTGCAGTTGAACTTCGGACTTTTTTTCTGAACTGAGTACACTAGCTGCAAAGGTTATGGAGAGACCAGCTTGCAAAACAGAGGACACGTTCACGTTACCAAAAATAAACTCAAATTTGAGAAGAATTAACATAAAGGTTGTCACAAAAAATGTTCATTTTGTACGAAAGACAAGGTACTACTAAATTGCTTTTGAATTAACACTACAAGATAGCAACTCCAAACAAATCTAAGCAATGCTACTCCTGTTCGAGGAAAATTGCTCATATAACTTACCTAACGGCTTGCATGTTCTGTTTCCTTCTAGCAGATAATTCTGGTCACATTTACAAAAATAAGAGCCCGGTGTGTTAAAACAGAAATGGTCACACACCGGGCTGTCTTGAGAGCATTCGTCAATGTCTACAAAAAGAAGCAAGAATTTTTTATTTACATTATGCATAACAGTCACTCCAACAGCCACAACCAAACAAACGTGAAACTACAGCTAGCAGCATTGAGGTTCTCTTGTGTGTTCCTAAACGCATCAATACGCTAGCAACCACATTCTAAACCAGCAAGACAATAAGGGGATTGATTCCTTGGCTAAGGCCGAAAAACGTGAATTAAGGCAGCTTTCATTTCTTGCTCTCAGTCTCATTTCCAGAGATTCTCGTTGATATGTAAAAATATAGGCAAACATTACCGATAGCATCACTTTAGCCATGGACTGGTTTACACAACATACTACATAGTGGCTCATGAAGAACGTGTAAAGAGAGCTATGCCTTAAATTTACGGTTTCTGAAGTCATTAAGTAAACAGTTATATAAAGCAGCTAGCTAAATCCTCTACCAAGCTTAACTGGCTCATTAGGCAGGCGCTTATCTCCGGTTTCTGTAGTGTTAAGCGGATTAGAGTCTTTGACTCCTCCTGTCAGGACACTAATCTATCGCAGGTTAGCTCCCAGCAGAACTGGTTCTCATTTATACAGCTGATGTCGACTGGAACAAAGTCAGGTAAAGTGTCTTGCTCAAGGATACAACACAGTGATCTGACCGGGGCTCGAACTCGCGACCCTAGATTACGAGTCAAACACGCTAAAGTGCCGTCAACAGTTATATTGACCAATATTTTTTTTTCAACATAAATTTAAAATGTATTCAAGGAGCTTTAGTTTTATGCCAGGCCAAAATGAAGAAATTAAACACATGCGTCCTTAAAACATCAATATTAACAACAAAAACACATTTCCTTCAGCTGTTCACTAAGATTTCTTCAAACAAACATTCTAAAATACTTAATTCCATGTAAGACACACTCATGCCTCTCTCAAACACTGTTAAATAAAAAAAAACTATTTACCTGCACAAGAAACACCATCCGTTGCAACTTTGTAACCTGGCTGGCAATAACACTCAGCTCCCTTTGGTGTCTGTCTGCATTTGTATGCACAGTTTTTGCTTCTACACGCCCGGTCCACTGAGTTGGAAATGGTCAAACTGAGAGTCAATAACCTTACTAGTGCAATTTTTATTGTTCCGGTGTTGACTAAGTTGGATCAACGTTCAAGAGTTTCATTTTATATAAAATCTTTTTAAAGAGGTAACGTTTTGCACAAATTTTAAAGTAAACCTCAAATGTAGAAAAATAACGAGCTTACAAGTGTCCTTCTGGGCAAAAAATACTTCCTAAAAAGAGGAAGACTTACGTTGCAAAAGCCATGTTGATCTGACAGTTTTAAATATATCCCACTCAACACACGTTTCTTGGTCCAAACTTGGATTTACTGAACGATGTTTTCTTTTCTCAGGCTAGTTATTATAAAATTACATTGCAAAGACAGCTTTATTCTATAGAAGAAAGGGAAGTTTGCTTTCCGAGGCCTGATTTCTATCATAAACCTCACATTTTCCCCCAAAATATGTTTGTGGCCTGCCTATTAACCAAAAACAGAAAACCAAAATAAGTACATACAACAATGAGGTCCTTCGTCTGAATAATCTCCACAGTCATCAGTTCCATCGCACACCTGATCCAGGCGAATGCAGCGTTTAGTGCCGACACAATGATACTGAGTTAGAGGACAAGTTGGTTCTGTACGGAGACAAACAAACTAGGTTATTTCATAACGTAATTTTTATTAATGTAGCGCCACTGTTTGGATAGCAGTTTTGTATGAAAACTGATCGAGCTACCCTTAGAAAATAAAGGTATCTACCACTACTACTACTACAACTACAACAACTACTATTGTACGTGTAATACAGGGTTCGTACTCTTTCGACTTTCCGAAATTTCATGATTTTTTTCATGACTTTTTTTTATTTTCCATGACCTAGGATTGTTCTTTTTTCTCTCAGTACATCAAAAGAAGTTTCATTTTTCCCTTTTCCTAGCATAGTGCAACCTAAACAAGGTGAAGAAAGGGATAAAACAATAAGACATAGTAGCATCACCAAGTTCAACTGTAGGAATTAAAATGGTTTAACTTTCGCACAGTTTTGCGGCCCTGCGTCTCCGCGAGTCTATCTCTGCGGTGAAATCATTGATCTTTCAGCAAAAGGGCGTGTAATTTTTTTCAAATATAGGGATTGGTTATGTTTTTTCTATGCGCTGTTACCAAACTAAATTCTGCCAATTTTCCATAACTTTCCACGACTCTAATCAAAATTCCATAACTTTCCAGGTATTCTGTTACCCGTACAAATCCTGTAAATTGCGCTAAAAGGCGACCACATCACTCCTCTCCACCACCTACCAGTACATCTTTTATGTAGCTGGAATATATTTTTATCATCTCAAGCATGTTTAATTACTAACAAATTACAACGATTACGTACGTCTAATATCAGATAACTTTACAAACTGAGTACCTGAAATTGCTGACCAACTACAAACTGCTAGTTAGGGGCCCAGTTGTTCAATGACCGATTAGCACTAACCAATTTTTCTTGCTTCCAACCAATATTATAGTGGCTAATTGGTACTGTAATTTTGGAATAAGTTTTTCTCTCTCAAAATCTAATCACTATTGTATAAGAACCGTAAACGTTTCTTTAGGGAAGAAATCAATGCCTGAATCTTGGTTTAACCCAGGATTTAACTTTGATCAAGCCAGCCCAGAACAGCAAACATTTTCAAAATCGAATAACGGGTTGTTGATTTCTGATACTGTGATTAAAAAGTTGTTAAACACTAGAAACAGTAAAACTAAAGCTGCGTTACCCGGTTTACCGAATGCATTCTAGACCGTCCGAGTGCGTGAAACAAAAGTTTCAGCAAAAAGGTATTAGCCAATCAGAACCGCAATATGGACGGTCAGTATGCCGGACTTACTTCCATTCTATTGGTCGAGTGCCAACAAGGAGTCGTAACTTACGGTGCGGACTGGGCAACAAGGTTAGTAAGATGTTTGCTACATGGTTTTTTATGGCAACACCAACAACGACAGCAGAGAACAGTGGTAAATAGAATAGCTGCATGTTGGGATCGGCACCGTGCAGGCCACCTCTACCGGCGCCGTTGCCTTCAATTTTACAACATGAAAACTCAGTTTTGGAGTTCTTACGACTACAGGAATGACCAACAGCAAATATTCTCAATCTTCTCTTATCTTTATGCAGAAAACTTTAACCTATTTCTGGATCAGCAAAGCGTAACTAAGACAAAAGAGAGGGCAAACGAGCCAGAGGCGTGGTCAAAAAGGGCAAGCCAGAAAACTGGGGTGTTTTTTATAAGCTGTCGTCATCAATGTTGATGTTCTTGTTGCCTTCAGCTCCTGTCACTCAGACACGTAAAAAATATATCGGTGCTTAAGATTTGCTTTGTTCTATTTTGAAATGACTTACCCGGTAGGCTCCGAGGATTAAGTTAAACCTTAAGAGGTGAGTTGAATTTTTTGTTATGAAACAACAACATAATACTCATGATTCCACAATTAACCATCAAACATTTGAGATGTAAAAACGAGGCTATGTAGATGAAGAGCTCAGGCAATAATATACAATAACTAATCATTTTCGTCATTCTAACCGTACATTCATTTAACACTTATACCAACATGCAGAACTAACGCACCGCAGTTCGCTTCGTCTGACTTGTCCAGGCAGTCAGCATCTCCGTCGCACTTCCACTTTAAATTGACACAACCTGCTCCATCCGCACATGTAAACTCGGTCTTAGGGGAGCATGGCAGTGCTAAGATAAATTTATTGGTCAGTGTGTCAGTCCAACCATTTACATGATTCGCACTCTTTTGACTTATTGAAATTTCATGATTTTTCACAACTTTTCTCGATTTTCCATGACCTTGCATTGTTATTTTTCCCCCAATACATTAAAAGTAGTTTCATTTTTCCCTCTTCCTTGTGTGACACAAGCTAAGAGCTGTGGTGAAATCATTGATTATACAGAAAAAAGGCGAGTAATTTTGTGCAAATGTATGAATTGGTTATACTTTTTGTACAAGGTGTTACCAATCTAGATTCTGAAAATTTTCCATGACTTGCCATGACCCAAATCAAAACTCCATAACTTTCCAGGCCTGGAAAATGAAATTCCAATATTTCCTAACTTTCCTGGTTTTCCATGACCCGTACGAATAACCCTGATTTAAGAAAGAAGAAGGAACTTAAGCTTGCCTGTAGTGAGTGTTAGCAGTCATGGGCAGCTGATGAGTTCAGCATTATCCTTTAACAGTTAATTAACCCTTGGTATTTTAAAACAAAAGAATATTTTTATTATTAATTTTTGGAGGTGTTAACGTTAAAATTTAAAGTTTTTTTGCTAACATCTACTTGGCTGAAAACCATGCCATTATATGTATTATTGCAGCACAATCACTTACTACAATTTGCAAACTCGTCAGACTTGTCGCCACAGTCGTTATCTCCATCACAAACAAATTCTTTAGTTATGCATCTTCTGTTCTTGCACTTGAACTGGTCTGTGCCACAGGTTGTCGGTGCTGGTATCAAACGAAGAAGAACACACAAATGCAGTTGAAGCATACTGTGTATAGTATGGGAAGCCTGTTTTGCAGTGGGTGGGATGACAAGATGTTCAGAGTGGGTGCTGATGCATGGGTGTCTGAAGGGTGCCATGAACCATGGAGATCGACTTTGACATACCAAGTGCTAGCAGGATAATACTTTAATTTTTTTTATCTCTGTAGTTTCTCAAACCTTTTATGTCAGGTACAACTTTTTTTCTAGTATTTCCATTAAACCAATCATAACAATTAATTTAAACATGCAGAAAATGCTTATAGAAACTGCATGACTGGAAACAAAATTGCCATGAGAAGTCCTATACTAATTTTTCAGGACATGAAAGGAGACTCAAACACTACACAGTTTCCTGGTTTTCAAGTCTGCAGAACTACCTGTCCTGTCAAAAAAATCCTTGGTTCCACCAATTCAGTAGGACTATCTTGTAAACAATGAAAGTTTGCATCTTTAATTTCATTGTAACGTTAGTATCAACACTTAACACTTACGACAGCCTTCTTCATCAGAGAAGTCCCCACAGTCATCATCACCATCACATCGCCATTTTTTGCTGATGCAATTTCTCACAGAGTGACAGGAGAACTGATGTTCTAAACATGTATGATTAAAGTTTCCTGTTGAAAATGTAGTCAGTATAAGTTATAAACATCACATCAAGGAAAGCAAATTAACTCTCTTGAACTTTTTTTCCCAAACCAAGTTTCTTTGTTGCTGCTTAAATTATAACTGGGACAGAAATACCTTAAGTTGTGGCTTATCATTTGTAAGTAAAAACCCAGCATTTAATATCATGAAAGGTTGACCTAATACTATCACCAATTTCAGCTGTATAATGTTTGATCCCCTTCTATCAAAACCTAAAATATACATTCTCAACAGCTTTATGGTGATTTATAATTTGCTTTCTGCAAACTCAACAAAAAAGGTTGCAAATGAATTATGAAGCATTATCATATAATTTTATTATAACTACCAGAATTTTATTGATCGAAAAAAATGTTGTGCAGAAGTACAAGGTAAGAGGGACTTTAAATTTTGAAACATTATCAAGGAATTCCTTGGCGTAAAGAAGCCAAGAAATTTTCCTTTACGAGGAGTTATGCATTTAATAATGCTATCATCATTTCATAAGGTTATACCTGTTGAGAGATCAAAGGAGCCATAAATTCTGCTTAAGTTTAAAAAGGGCCCTTCAGAAGTGTGCAATTATTTTCAAGTGCACTTACGTGTACTGCAATTCCGCTCATCACTACCATCTGAACACTCAATCTCCCCATCACAAAACCACCTGCTTGGAATGCACTGCGACACATTGGTACACTTGAACTGTGTGCTGCTACAGACAAATGGAGCTGAAGGAATGAAGGCAAAGATCCCTTTTAAAGTATTACAGACATGAAATATTTATAGCAGTGAAAAATGTCAAAATATTTTATGGTTCTTGAGGTATTATATAACTGCAGATAAAGTCAGTTGTTGGAAAGGCGTTTTGAGTTTTGTTGGTTCACGACAGCATTTTAGGGGGACTGGGTTAGGGCATCATTTCAGGCAGTCTCTGGATCAAAACACAGCAAGTTGCATATGAATGAATCAGAGATTTTGATTCAGATGAAAGTTCCAATTCCTCATACAGTTTTCAGTTCCTCGTGGCCTACAGTTTATTGTGCTTCTCCAAAGGTCTAACCATCTGCAGATGTAAAAGTTATCACAACCCAGAGTCCCATGAAAATGCGGTCATGAACATGCAAAGATGTCTGAAAATTTTGGTAGTTTGAGCAACTGTAGAAAAATAACAATTTCAGCCACAGACAGCCCAAGCTAAAGATGTGACTTAACAATAAAAATCAAAGTCAATCGAAGTATGTCATTGATATGAACAAAGACTTTGTATGGATCAATGAAATGTTTCCTATAATAACACAAATAAAAGACTCCTACCGTCATAACAAGTTGTTGTTGTCTTCTGTGTCCACTTTGAGTGGGATTGGAGGGGGTTTTAGGGCGAGAAACGAGCGAAGGAAAATTCGGAAAAAGCAAGAGGGAAGAGGAAGAGACAAGGTAGGAGTCTTTTCTTTGTGCTATTATAGGAAAAATTTCATTGACCCATACAAAGTCTTTATTCATATCAATTCATGTAATTCATATCAATCAAATATTCATATAATTCATATCAATGATACTTCGATTTATTGTTAAGTCGCATCTTTAGCTTGGGCTGTCTCTGTTTCAGCAAATCTCAAAATTTTTTTTGCCGATTGGAGCACCTTGTGTTTCTTATACTGAATTTACCATAGTTGGTTCTAACTTGTGGGTCACAAAACAACTGTTTTGATGCAAGTAAAGTGTTGAAACTGTGTAATTGACTAACTTTAAATACAAATAGATTACCATGGTGATAGTCATGGGTAAAGATTGCTTGCTATAATGATTGAGATCACTCAGGTAGTTTTAGTACATTTAGTTTGCTAAAGATTGTACGCTTGCAGCAATTAGAAAAAGTCATAAGTTGGTCAAACAAAAGAAACCTCTGGGTATGAAAAGTAAAATTCTCCGAAAACTTGTTCAATGAAAAGTTTCAGGGCTCTAGTTGGGAGAATTATAATCATTACTACTGGGACTGACATGGGTTAACCAAGACAAATGACAGGCAAGGAAATAATTATGGCAAACTTAAGTGCACAATTGAACAGTTCTTTAGTTTATAAAACAAAGCATGAAAACATTTAAAAAATGAAATGCAAAAAACATTGTTCTACATATATAAGTTTACATAACATACATATACATGTGACACATAAATAGGCTAAATATTCTAATAAAGCTTATTTTTTTCAATTTCCAGATGGAAAGTAGAACTCTTTATGAACAGTAATTTTAAAGAAAAAAACATTTTTTGCTGTTCCTGTTACATTTTTTAGGCTTGAAGCGTGCAAGTTTTGACAAGCTTTTGTATGTATATATATAATCATATATCTAGGGCGTTAACAGGAAAAGGGGTCCTTCAATCGTTTGGCAAAATCTAGCCGATTGAGTGTTTTTGTGCATGCAACATTTAAAATCCCCATAAGACTCAATGCTGGCAATTCAGAAATGTCATTACATAGACTATAATAATTATAACAAACCTGCAAAATGCTTGGCAACTCAAATTTGCTCTTTAATTAGAGTTAAGACTTTCAAGACTTGACTGGAACTTTTTTAATCAAAAAGCTGAATTGGCTTTAGTTTTGCTCTAATTTCACGCTACATTTCTATGCTGGTTTGATTTTTTTGTTTGTTTGTTTAACTGACCACACACATTGTAAGATAGCACTTCAAAGTAAGTTTAAATGATATAGACTAGAGAGATTGAATCGAGCAAAAACAAAGTGCTCACAGGAAATGCCACCAGCTGAGTTTTTGGCTTTTGCACAGGCCCATATTATCAGTGCTATTTTGGGTTTATTCTTTTTTTTTTATTTTTTCTTTATTTTTAAAGCTAGTTTCTTCCAAAGTATTGCTTAATTCCTAATTCACCCTTTAATTGATCTAATCCATTGACAAAGGCAAGCTCAAAGTAGTTGTATTTGCTCTTTGAATTATTTGATTCTGTTAGTTTCACGAGACCCTTTTCCTGTTATTTGTCTTCAAATACATATATATATATATATATATATAAACACACCAGATTATAACCATTGATCTATTTTTCCATTTGTTAATTTTAGAGTTTGTACAAAGATGCATCAGAAAAGGAATATCACATGTTTGTGAGTTCTATTGATACATGTTTTGATCGAACTTAATTTATAAACTGCAGAAGAACTGAAAACTAATAACTAAAATTGAAAATCTAAAAGCTAGAATTGATACATGTGACAACAAAATCTTATAGTTGACAAATAACATGCAAATGATCATGAGCATAAACAACAATAATAACTAAATTGTTGTCTTCAATAAAAAAAACTCAACTGAAAACAGCCCCAGATGATGATGTAGGTTTTGAATAAAACTTCTGAGATTCTAAGTTTAACCAATTCTATAATTTTTTTTGTTGTTGATAACTTTTTCTTTTTGACTGCAATCACAACAATTAGCTCGACAGAAAATGAATTGTGCTTCTATTGTTATTACATTTAATAACAAGTAATTTATTAATGACACAATGTTTGACACCTGCTGTCAGGCTGCAGGTTCTAAAAGAGCCACAAATGTAGTTAATCCATTTGTGGAGACACAAAATTTCAGTAAATTAATTCAATTTCAAAATGAAAAAGTTCTAAGAGACATACGCACACATGCTTCAAAACCAATGAAGCATATAAAGATGTGATATCCACATTCTCTGCTCCACTCAGCTAGTGCAATATCTTTATATGGTTTACAAAGGAAAATTTTACAACTGACATTTGTTATGCATACACAAACATTCATGTACAAAAACAAATTAAAAACTGTTTAATAATAGAGTCACATGTGTCACTCGAGTAGCTATGTGAAATCTTCAATATCAACATTTTATATTCTATTGATAAATAAAAATACTTAATTTGATATTGGCCAAGTTTGAGACAAATTTAGTTGCATTCTTATAAATGCATTACGCGCATAACTATAAACCTTTTCTAGGAGACCGAAAGAATAATTCGATGGCTTTATATAAAAACATAATGAAAGTTTCTGTAGATCTATAATTGTCGTTCATATTTCTCTTTCAAGACTTTTCATTTTCCCATATAGTAGTTTTGTCACTAACTGGGGTTAAATATATTTTACGTCATACTTTTCAAAAATAGTCGCTCGACACCTTTGAATTAGCGCGCCAGCATTACTCGACGGCTGTGTCGAAATCACAGTGCACCTTCGACTAACAACTATTATTATTTTAAACATTAAGTTCTAGATCTCCTAGCGTTGGAGGTAAAACCATTAAATGTCACAGCTTATGACGAAAGTTAATGAGAGATAACATCGAGGTTATATTATCGGAATTCATTAACGAAAAGAACAAGTCATATTAATGCTCTATCTTGACAAGCAAATTCGGGGCAGCACGTCCATGAATTAAGCACGTGGGCCAATTTTAAATGTTATCACCCAAAGCAACAAACTCGGCTCAAATAAACTTTGAACATTGTTACCTCTTTTACCCCTTTGTCTTTAGAAGTACATAGAAACATAATAACAGTATATGCTGAACTCATAACTAATCAAATGAATTGAGAAAGTTTCTGTCTGATCCGAACAAGTACGAACTTATACCAAAGACAAAAGTAGTGAAAGGAAACGAACAGTAGAACAAATTAAAAAGATACCCGGATCAGCTCTGTAAACGATACAACAAAGCTACTTATTTGCAGCAGCAAATAAACTGGCATGACATACCTGAAACTGATGAACTACTTCTCGCTTGGACGCACACTATAGAGAAACATGCGAAGTACAACACAATTTGCACCCAAATCACGGACCAACCATCCAACTTGAAGGTTTGCCATAAAACCGCACGCCGTAACATGCTTTCGAGTTGAAACCCTACATCCGAAATTGACTCAATGTGACCATTTCACTCGGAATAGTTTGTGCTGCAGAAACTGACCATTCGCGTCAACGAAATCATTTGTATATGGCATGACATAATTTTCACAGCGTGTGCAATTAACTCTTACTCAATGGCGCCAGCGGTCAGCCAACATTCATATATGCAAATTTAAAAAAACCAGCAACAGAGACAGTGGCGATTGGTTCTTGGGCGAGCAACTGTTCAAGCACGGAAAGCGATTAATAGTGGTTGAAAAATTAACACTAACAGAGGTCAATGTTCAGCTACAAGGAAACTGAATCCGAACGTAATTTTTGATTCGTGAAGGTGTCCGAAGGAATAGTTTCCAGCCCCCTGGTCGAGCGTACAAGCAAAAAGTTTTAGAAATCTGTGACTAACCACATCTCTTCAAAGCCATAGCAACTTCCTAGTTCTTAAACAAAACAACTTGAAGAAGTGAGTAGAAAAACTGAAGAGAGAAAGAAACAAATCTTCTCAATTCAATCTTGTTTTAAAAGAATAGTCATGAAAGCGAAAATTCGGGAAAATTTCAAAAACCTCAAGCCATAGAAATTTTAAACTTTTTAGTGAAGTAGTCTCCCTGTTCTCTCGTATTCTTTGTTGTACGGTCTAACGACTAAATAAAATCGGTTATTAGTATTAAAAATACTAAATAGCGAAAGCAAAGCACGAGGTAGTTGGAAAGATAATCTTGTAAAACTTTTTTGTAAACTGCGATTTTTACTGAGGCTGGAATTTGACAGAGACCTTTGTCATGAACCCAAAAAAATGCACACAGTCAACAAAACACTTTTGACAAACATTCAAATCAATTGCGATGAGAACCGGAGACTCTCTCGAGAGCATTGCTCGCCCTTTTTTTACTAACATGTAAACCACAGACTAGTGAAATGCGTGCGATTGACGACGACATAGTCGCCGTCATACCCAAGTGTGCATTGATTACTTAATATCCCCGGAATTATTTCATACATAGACAATTCCGTCTGTGTTATCCTTGCGTGCAACTATAAAGAGCTAAATAATCTCAAGATTTAATGGTTCGATAATAAATTAAACAATAGTGATGATTTATTCAATAATTCGTCAAAAAAAGTTGAACAACGTTGCTAATCTTTTTTTATTAACATGTAAGAATATAATCAAACGGGGTCACGAGCTCTATACAATTCAGGCGCGGGCGCCGGACTGATATTTTAAAATAGTCTAATGCCCCCTCGTTTCCGGCTAGAGAAAGATCAAGTGGCTAATAAGAGAATAATTAACGAACCCTATTTCTTTCACAAAATATAAAAAAATTTATAACTTTTCAATGAAACTGCTCTTGTTTTACATATTACTAGATCGATTGATTTGATTTGCATCTAGCTCTCAAACCAGCCTGCGAACCAGGAATTAGTTCAAGGCTGACGCCTACAGTACATTTGCAAACTATGCTCTTTGAAAGCGCCGGAAACTGTGTCAGTTGACGGAAGATATTGTTGAAGTGCTCAGATATTTATTGCAATGATAACAAATAATTCTGAAGCTATTATCGTCTGCAAATGGTGTTGCTGACGCGCACCACACAAAAGGTTTTTTCGAATTTCCAGGAAACAATACCAAGAGTTTATGAAACTTTTGAACTACATGCTTGGAGCTATTATCAAATGTGAGTAATTAATGATACGACATAAAGGAGGCGATCAATATGAATCAAACCTACGAATAACCACAATTGACGTCCAACGACATTTGGTCAAAGTTGCATATATCAGCGCACACAATATTAAGGTTATTAAGGTAAAAGTTTATACGACGCCCGACAAACTGACATGATACAGGAAAGGCGTTGACACAATTATACTTCCAGTTCTTGAGGAAATATCTGATTTATAGAGACCAACTCTTGATTATGATTTTAACGCAGGTTTTCTGTGTTTGTTTGATTTTTTTTTTACAAAATTCTGTCGTTTGTGGAAAATTTTCTCTTTCGGTTAAAAACCACAAACCAGAGTCATTTTATTAATAGTCAGCTTTCTATTTTTTTTTCTTTTATCCATTTATTCATTTGTTAACTCAAAAACATATTATAACATCGGTTAATTTCAATACACCACATAGATGATATAAAACTGAGTGTTATACGTTCCTTGTTCTACACCGAGCGGGAAATCAGCTCCGCTCTTACAATTTGCGACGTGGATGCTTGAACCGGCCGTAACAGCTAGAAGAGAAATATACGAGGATAAAAATAGGTGAAAACAGTAAACACACTTTATTGACCTTATATCAACTATAGTATACGACTATATATTATACTGAGAAGCAACCTAAAATAAAGTCGAAATTGTTCCGTTAACTACCGGTTGTTAATTTCCAAAGCTAGTTCTTCCTCTCTGTGTTAGGGAAGAAGTCAAAACAATGGTATTTTTAAGGAACCCAATTTTGTCGGGAGAGGTGGTGGGTGGCAGCACAAACCCCCTACCACACCCCTCCCCACTTTTTCAGAGCTCAATTTCTCAAAACCTGGGTTAGAGGTAGTGTTTTTTATTGTATTATGGACTCCTCTCTTTACAAAGAAGGCGTTGGTGCAAGCACTTTATCAATATCTATTTTATTGAACGTGATATTTTCTCCTGAAATTCAGCAGTTTTGAAAAAAGGTGGTGGGTGGCGGCACATAATACTCCACCCCCTAAATTGGGTTACTAGGAAGTACCATTGTTTTTACCTTTTCCCTTATCTCCGACTCGTTAATGCCGTTGTTCTGATTTCAAGTGTCAGCTTTTTTAGAAATACTGTAAAACAAGCTTTCTGCATTTAACAAATGACTCGCTTTTGTATTATAGTAGGTGTTATATCTCAGAGCGGTCTCAGCCGGCAAGTAACAATGGAGGACGGAAGTATTCTTAACAGTATATGGCTTCGTGTGGAGTGCGGCATGGCTTGTGTTTTGGAACTATGCTATTTACTCCCTAACGCTACAGGCAAACTTTTTCAAGTTATCAAAAACATCTCTTGGATCAGTCAATTAAAATCATCGAGGCTTCCATTAACCGCCATTCGTGCAAGTATGACGACAGGTGAGGGGAAGTTGGATCAGAGTTTTTGATCATCGGGACAAAAAGTGATGCCTATAGCTCAGTTGATAACGCGTCGGCTTGTATTGCGGCAGGACTGGGTTCGATTCTCAGCCGAACTCGATTCATTCAGGGTCTTAAAATAACTGAGAAGAAGTTGCTGCCTTTGCTTCAACACCTGCAAGGGTTTTTTTAGACGCGTCTTCTCGGATAAGGACGTTAAACCGTAGGTTCCGGGTGGCAGACCTCGAAGGGGACCTCGAGTCCTATTGGCTGTTCTTCCGTTACTCCTGGTGGAAGTAATTTCATAAAAACAATACAAAACAAAACTGGTTTGCTTGTTGGCTACCTTTTTGTTGCGTTTACAGAAGTTAAATAGTTATAACTCATTATAGAATTGTCGAAAATGATTTTGGTTTTGATAGAAGGGGATCAAACAATCCAGCTGAATTGGTGATAAGGGATATTTTGCAAAAGGTCAACCTTTTGAGATTTTTGTTCAAGCCAGAACTCTTTGTTTGGAATGTCCTCTTTAAGGTTATATTTGTACCTTTTGATTAAAACAATGATAATAGAAAAAGGTTATAGGCAGTTGCCTTTACGCTAAGCTCCTTTAAAAAGTTAATCAAAAGTGAAACAAATATATGGAAATGTACACTTCGAAAACATCCGCCTAGCTGCTTAAGTACTCGGGATAGAAGCGGAGAGTTAGTGCTATCATGTGGCACTATACATGGCCGGACAAAAGGCTGAGAGAATGTCCAGCCGCCGTTCTCTCGCTCCAAGCCCCATGACCGGAGCTCTTCCGTTGGCTTCCAGTTCTCATGGCGGTCAAACGCCAGCGCTGATTATAATCAACTTCACACGACATTGCTTTTCTAATCAAATATCTCCCGGGGCTTTTGCTAACAATTAAATATTAAACGTGCTGCGGCGGAAAAGGACAATTTGCGTGATTCAAGCTCCATAAACGCCCTTGCTTTCGGGCAATTCTAGCATTTGTTTGTATGTTCTCTGGTAACATGTTACATCTTTCTTTCTTTCATTTATCGCGCGCGTTCGTGCAAAGTGCAACCTACACAGTCATTCATTGCTTTCCTCGATAGATATCGAAAACTGAACACTAGGCATTTTAGACACAAACACACAGCAAAAGCTAACCAGACAAACTAGCTAGTGCTTTCTCATATTTACAACAGCCTGCGCAAAACAAAACAACACATTAGCATTTGAATCAACTTTTATTTTCTTATTCATTTCCATGCCGGCTATGATTAAACTTGTAAATGAAAGCAAGAATTTGGTTTTATTTGGTGCACGACTTGAGCAATGCAATGTGTTTGAAATGCAACAGTTTTTTCACACTGATATACCTTTTTAAGAAACATACGCTTTTGACAATGGGGCAGTTAAGACATTCCTCCGTTCCAATAGGAACGAAATATCAAAAACTGATTTGAAAAGAGTAAGACATCTTCAATTATATCAAACTTCGTTGGTATATTAAGGGTTTGTATTTTAGGGACGGATAAATTAAAAAGTGATTGGTGGGGTGGGGGGAATGGGTAATTTTCAATTTGCCAGGAAAACCATTAGATGGGCTAAAAAATTGCTACAACCGCATGCAACCAATACACTGAAGTGCATGCATTGAAGGGAAAAGTTCTTTGATAACTCTCAACACTTCTCATATTATCGTAATTGGTTGGTCAATACAAAAAATATCGGCGGAAAGTAATCGTTCTTAAAATATTAGCGTGTCTGGTGAAACAATTCTGTGGTCAGGGGCACGAAACATCCAACCTCCGTTACAAATGTGTATCAAGGTATACCAGGCATTTCTAACGCCAAGCAGTTTTGGTAACAAGGAGAACACCGTTTGGAAGTTCGGTGACGTTGTTACCCAGAGCCGATGGGGTAAAAATTTGCTCAATAAAATAGCTGCGAAGCAACCGATCAACAAGTTCAAGTGAGACGGAAACTGCTTTAGATACTTCTTAGCCACATTAATATCGACTACTTCTTTAAAGAAAAGGGTGAAATGGATAGCGTTTTATCTCCTCTGTCACTGGCCGCGAAAGTTGTTGCATATTCTGGGGATGTTTTTAATATTATTGTATTTTAGCTTGCACCACCCCCCACTCCTCCCCTACTAGTACTTGCTTTTTTTCAGTTGTTGCTCCTCATATTCACCTAAACAATGGCTCACGTGATGCGGAAAATACCAAGTCATGCGCAGCGACTTTTCCACCCAAAAGCATTGTATAACAAGGAAACATAGGTAAGTGGACATTGTATAACAAGGGCAAGACAGGTACATGGATGTTTTATTACCTCTAGAGGAAGTCTTCAGTTTCGCTGCAACATTTTAACCAGAGTTGACTCTCGAATTGTTCTCAGCTGTTGTTGCCGGTTCCTTTTTAGGTCACTGTTTCTTTTTGTTTTGCAAATCCAGAGGCGGGTCTTGAGGGGCACCTAACCGACCCCTCCCTCCCCTCCCAAGGGTTTTGGGTGGCGGTGATTTACGCAACCCCATGGTAAGCTGATACATAGAACGTGAGTCAGAGTTATACTAAATAGTTGGAACTCTGTTCGGGTTTCAGACATTTGTAAACTCCCTGATCCTTCCTTCAATTTCCAGGCATATGAAGGACTGGCGTGTTTGTGACAACAAGATTACGACCTCTCTTATAAGACTTAAATCAAAATTGTGTTTTTTAATAAAGCTTTTTAGTCCTGCCATCGTCCTTGCAGTAAGAATAATAAACACTTTTGGAACAACAGCAATTTCAGATTTTTAACTCCATATGTTTAGTGTGGCAAAAACATCGTCACGAGCTACCTCAAAATTAAGTAACTCTTGCACATCAAAATCACTGGTTTTCCAACAAAAAACTAGAGCAACGTTTGCAAACCTGTTCTTTAGATTCAGATCTATAGTTTTGTGCTTGTGATATACCCGTAGGTCAAAAAAAGAAATGTATTAGTTCAATTCGAGATTCTAGTTCTTTGAAATTTCTTTTAGTTTTAGTAACTTCGCCCGAACATCGTGTACGCGGTCGCAGGACGCCCGCAATCCGGATGGATGCATTTCTGGCCAGCGGCTAATTCTGCTGGTTGTTTGAAGGGGATACAGAGCCCCTTGGCCCCCATGGATGGTGCGCCTACCTCGGAAGGTTCTTCCCTAAATCAACAAACAGAAAATTTATTTTTAAAAATTGAAGAATAGTAACCAGGCATAAAATTTTAAACTAAAATAGCAAAAGCGTTAAAAAATTTAGTAAAATACAAGCTTTCTGTTGTTAGACTACAACCTTTGACGAGTGGAAAACTTAACAACAGAGTTATGCACATAAAGGTTAAGAGGTGTAAGGTAAGAATGAATAATTACAAAGGAATTACAATATGGAATATTGGAATATAAACCAAAAGGTGAAAACAATAACTTAAAATTATATCTAAAGTTAAGATAAAAGGTGTCAACAGGTTAGTTAGTTAAAAGAATCGTATATTGTTTTGGCAATGGCTTGGAGTTGTTGTCAGCATTTTTTGTTGCGGTCGTGTGCCAGGACTCGTGTCTTTCTTTTAATAAAATTTCCCTTGTCTGTGACAAGTTTTATTTGTAAGCCTGTTTATGGCATCAACACCACAAACTACCAGTTACGAACTGTGAAGACCAGGTTCAACAAAGACAGACATGATGGTAAGATGGTGTTACCACATTTCTAGGCATTCTCACTTCCAAGAGTAAGAACTAATTATGGAGTATTCAGTATACGGTTTTCTGGTGTCAAAGTTTGGAATTCACTTGAACCGAGCAAGATTAAAAGCAAATTTAATTTCAAAGTATTAATTTAACCTGACAGAATTTCAGACTTTGTATGTTCACTGAGTGCTAAGTACTATTGATTAAATTTTCAGTTTTGTTTAATGATCTCGTTCTTTTTATTATTACTTCTAGTATAAGTCTTATTGATATTATTATCATTATTATTATTATTGTTATGATGATGATGATGAAGATGATGATGATGATGATGATGTTTCCTACTTGTACTTCTCGTCTTGCTTTTGTTTTGTACTGATTTACTAAGTTCAATCTCCTTAATTACTGGTTATCTGACTCGTTTAGCCTTATGGTTATTTTGGGTAGTCAGCAACCATTTAGAAATTATAAAACTTCTCTTAATTTTGTACAATGTACAACCCTGGGTGAATAAAGAACTTGTTGTTGTTAGGTCAGCAGCAGGTACCTGCATCATTCTAGATCTAAACCGACCAAAGGCAGTTATCCGAGTTTTTCTTAGGTCGTGTTCTATTGGGAACAACCGTTTTTGGTTAGTTTGGTTGATCGTCCGTCTGACCTGGCTGAATTGGTTGAAAACGTTTCAACCAAAAAAGGTTGGAAAAGTGCTCTATTGGAAAATTAAACCAAACCAACCAAAACCGGTTAAGATTGAAATGGTTGGTCCCAATAGAACACAACCTTAGTCTCGTTTACGTCAAGTCTTATTTCTATGCCCCACCCTGCAGTTGGCTACGCCACTGTCGCACAAGTATGGCTGTGCTCGTAACTTCTAGACGTGTAACAAAACTTTACTGATAGAAATCTAGATCGTCTACATTGTTACGTCCCTACACTTACCGTGCACTGTCTTTCTTGATTTTCTCCTCACATTTGATTTCACCGCAGAATGGAGCCTGAATCAACTGCAAGTAACATTTTTGTAAGGATTTGCTTAGCACAACAGGGTGAAGTAAATACGATTAGCACTCAGTAGCAGCACTTTTGTCAAACAAGACTCGAAAGAAACAATTAAAATGTGAACTGTTAAACGTACACACATACCTACCTAACCCCCTACTGACAGACAAACAGACAGACAGACATGTTTACCTGCAGATAGACCGACCGATCTACATACAGACTTACATAGTCCTTTATTGGTACAATGCAAACCTGAGTTATTTACATACAGCAGCATTCACAAACGCATTATACTTGACCAACATACTTTGCAGCTGTCTTTGCCTTCGATATTATTAGGGAAGAAGTCAAAACAATGGTATTTTTAAGGAACCCAATTTTGTCGGGGGAGGTGGTGGGTGGCGGCACATACCAACTACCCCATCCCTCCCCACTTTTTCTGAGCTCAATTTCTCAAAACTTGATTTAGGGGTATTGGTTTTTATTGTATTATGGACTCCACTCTCCACAAAGAAGGCGTTGGTGCAAGCACTATATCAATACCTATTTTATTGAACATGATATTTACTCCCTAAAAAAGGTGGTGGGTGGCGGCACATAATACCCCACCCCCTAAATTTGGTTCCTCGGTTCAGTCCGTTTACAAATTTTGTTATGGACAAACCCTAAAGAACCTATTATAAGAACGATGATCTTCGTATGGTAACCTAAATCATAACACTTGTTACAAAGCTCTACAAATTTTGTGAATTTGTGTTGATAACACAAGTCGAGGAATCGGACGAATAGAACTGTAAAATGAAAGCTTTTCCCCCTTATTTACAAGTAATAGGGCCCTTGTCAAGCAGACTCGAAAGAAACATTCAAGATGTGTACTGCCATACACACATACCTACCGACTTTCCAACCTTCCTACCTTCCTACCTTCCTACCTTCCTACCTTCCTACCTTCCTACCTTCCTTCCTACCTACCTACCTACCTACCTACCTACCTACCTACCTACCTACCTACCTACCTACCTACCTACCTACCTACCTAC
>JAOBAT010102301.1:0-15702 GCA_026413305.1 Hydrozoanthus tunicans
CATTTCCTGCAAGCTAGGACACACCCTTTTTCTGAGAACTGGCTACATTTTATGTGTCTATTCCAATCTGGCTGTCATTTGTCATTCTTGGCGTTCCATATGGGCAACAAGAATCTAGAGTTTGAATTCAAAATCTATCCTTATCTTGTCTCTTTTTTCTTCGAATTTTTCAGAAATATCAACTCTTCACCCACCCCCTCCGTTTATTTGAACCCCCCTGTTTATGAAATGTTTAAACAATTTTTCATTCTCCCCCCCCGCTTATTTGGCACGCAGTCAGTTTCCATATACGATCAACTTTGTATACAAGCTGATAATACAAAATTTGGTATTTTGTCATTGTCAGTCATTATTGCGCTTTCGTGATATTTGATCCGAGTGTGACTTTCTGTTAATCCATAATTAAGTCACATGAGCATCAAGTGGTATAAATTAAACAATAGCGAAGTTCAGCTTAAAAATGACTGGAGTAACATTTGTGGTTTTAACGACCGTGTTTAGTGTTCTTGTGTGCACTAAGGCCCGGCCTAAAGACACTACTGAGAAATTTGTTCTCGAACCAAGACACGGTATCGCAACATGGAAACAACACGGCTGGACGAAGGTCGAGCGGATTCCGGCAGACGAGTCTGTGCTACTGACCTTTGCGTTGAAGCAAAGGAATCTCGAGTTACTCGAGGAACTGTTTTGGAAAGTTTCTGACCCCTCCAATCCGCAGTATGGCCAATACTTGAACCTTGGAGAGTTAGAACGTCTGATTTCTCCATCGAAAGCGACTCTGAAAGCTGTAGATTCTTGGTTGGCCGAGAATGGAGTCAGTCCAGATCAATGCACGTCAATTGAGACTAAAGATTTTCTCCAGTGTAACCTCAATCGTGAAGTTGCCGAAAAACTGCTTCCTGGAGCAGAATTTTATCGTTTTTCGCACCCGAAGTATAGTCGTGTTATCAGGTCGGCTTCACTTTATTCTGTTCCTATCAAGATTGCTCCACATTTAGATTTTGTCGGTGGCGTAATGAGGTTCCCTGCTGTTCAGTGGACTGGGCCAAAGGTAGACCAAGACGTCGGCTTTAAATATTTAAACGATGCTTTGCATCCCAAAGTCAAAGACAAGGCAGGGATTCACATTGGCGTCTACCCGTCTGTGCTGCGAGAGAGGTACAACGTGTCTAGTGTGGTTGGGACAAACGCTAATACATCACAATGCGTTGCGCAGTTTCTTGAACAATATTTCAGTCAAACAGATCTGGCAGAATTTTTCAGAATATTCGGAGGCTCTTTCGTGCATCAAAAAGAGATTGCCAAAGTGATTGGCCCAAATCCCGGTCGTTCTGGAATCGAGGCTAGTCTTGACGTTCAGTACATAATGAGCCTCGGTGCGAACATTACGACGTGGTTTTGGAGTACTGGCGGCCGTCACCAATCGCAGGAACCTTTTCTAGAATGGCTCGTTAACATTAGCAATATGACACAAGTACCCTGGGTGCACAGTGTTAGCTATGGAGACGACGAGCGCTCGCTTGATGTGAATTACATGACGAGAACAAACACTGAATTTCAGAAGGGTGGGGTGAGGGGGCTGAGTTTCTTATTCGCGAGTGGAGATAACGGAGCGGGCTGCAAGAAGCAGAAGTTTAACCCAATGTACCCTGCATCCTCTCCGTACGTTACAACCGTAGGTGGTACGGCTTTTGATAACCCGTTCGAAGTGACGCCCGAGTACGCCTATGATATAAGTGGAGGGGGTTTTAGCAACGTGTTCAAACAGCCGTCATACCAAACAGAAGTAGTTCAGAACTACCTCAAGACTGGCCCTAAGATACCCCCCACCAGCTATTTCAATCCAAATGGGCGTGGCTATCCAGACGTAGCGGCCCTTTGTAACCATTTCTGGATTGTAAACAATTTGGTCCCAGTCCCCGGCATACTTGGTACCTCTGCTGCAACGCCGACATTTGCTGGGATCGTAAGTCTTCTTAACGATGCGCGGTTTAATAACAACAAGCCAGCTCTCGGGTTTTTAAACCCTTTTCTATACAGCAATCCGGGAACTTTGAATGACGTCACTACCGGATGCAATGAGGGATGTCTCGAAGGAGGAGATCGCGGCTTTTGTGCAACGAAGGGCTGGGACGCGGTTACAGGGTTTGGAACTCCGAACTATCCCGACCTCAAGAAAGCTGCTTTACAATATTAGCACAGTGACTATTACCGTATTTTCTGGGCTATAACCCGCACCGCAGAAATTCTGCACATTCACATTTCTATGACTATTAGTATAAAGAGAAACAAAAGTCAACAGATAACCCGCACATTATTTATTCACTTCTTCCACGTATATTATCTTGTTCAGTTAAACGTTTAAATCTAGCAGAACATTTTGTTAGAAATACTACAAGTGTTGTACTTGTAGCCAGATCAACTTCAGAACCTAACAGATAACCCGAACCGGTAGATTACCCGCACCTTCTCCAAAACAATAACTAAGATTAACAGAAAACCCGCGGGTTATAGTACGGAAATACAGTAACCATTTGAGCCCGGCCAGTTTTTCAGTATCAACCTTCACCTTAGATCACTTATAAAAATATTTGTTAATGACAAAATCGGCTATGATCAAACAAAAAAAACCCGCTGTAGATGAAAAGCAAGTTTCTCCTCATCTAGTTTTATTAAAAGTATGAATCTAAGTTGGGAGAATTTAGCAACACGTAACTTGACGTGCTTAGGGCTCAACGGGCTGAGGCGTTCGATACACGCATTTTTAGAATTTGACCGAGGCTCATTTTTCTTAATTTTTTGGCAATTTGAGCCTCAAATTGTTCTTAAATTGATCTTGTTTCCATGTGTGCTGAAATTGAAGAAAAACCAACCCTATTAGGTAATGCAACACACGTGTTAGAAAACGAATTTGTTATAGTCATTTTTCAGTGTTTATAAACTGCGAAGCTTTTCTTATTCATTGTGTGTTGTTTAGTTAAAGATCGAAGCTCTGAAAAAAGTTTTTTCAAAAATCAGCTATCGAACCCGAGCCCCAGCTCGTTCTTAAATCGTTCTCAAATTTTGGCCGATCCGAGCCTCGTTCTTATAAAGTTGTTCTTGTAATAAAAAGTGTGTATGGTGTTAATTGTAAGTTCATGGTTATCAGGTTTAAGTTCGTCGTTCAGGTATAAGAAAAGAAACCGAAACCCGAGTGGAGTTGTTCAAAGGCCGATTATCACTAACCAAGGGTTAAAATTTTAACATACGTTCTTATTTCCAACATTACAGACTGATTTCAGCTGTAAGTTTAACTAGCCTTGACAATTTTTTTCCGTGGTAAATCAAAACAGTATCTTTTAACCCTTTCAGCCCAGGCCAGTTTATAGACATCTAACTTCTCCTTACACAACACATACAAAATAAGTCATTTGGTAATGAGAAAATGGAAATTGATCAAACAGGGTGAACAATTAAGGGTGAAAAGCCAAATTCTCCTAACTGGTTATATCAAAAGTATGGGCCCAAGTTGGGAGAGTTTACCAACACAACATTTGTTGTGTTTGGGGCTGAAAGAGTTAAGAGCTACTAACATTTTCTTAGAGAAGAGATTACTGTTTGAATTTGGGTTTAACTTGGAGTTAAAGTTCACCAGCCTTTGAACAACTCAACCAAGAACAGTAAAAAAATAAGTAACTAGGATAGAGTTGTTCAACAGAATATGAATTGAAACTGCATAATAGTTTCATAAGAATGGATCTTACGTTTAAAAGTTTTTTCAAACCTACCGATACTTGAAAATGACAGACATACATCACCTTTGAAACAGTGCACATTTAGTTTCCATATACGGTCAATTCGGTATATTAGCTGATAGCCAAGATTGAATGAACCTATCAGAACGCTAGAAATATATGTTAGATTTTTAAGCAACTGTGAACGATCCTTTGATGTCGCCAAAATTCAATAGCAAAGTTATAACCAGGTTACATGAATGGCATACAGATAAAGTCTATTAAGCACACGTATGGGTATTAGCTCGCGAAAGCCATCGAGGGAACACTGTGGAACATGTCGCGATTTGTAACCGTATTATCCTAAACTATAGTTGAAGCGTGGTAATTCGAATTGCCAAGGAAAGTTGACATTACTTTGAATTATCGGGGTTTCGAGTTATGGGGGTATATGAGAAAAATCCAAGGGAAACCAATTTTTATTCGAGTTAGCGGGGAATTCAACTCGTTCTGCCCCCTTCCAGAAAATATAAAAAAAAAATTGTTAGAACTTCGAAAGGACTACCGTGAAGCTATGGGTCGACCTTAGTACAAGGTTGTGGGTTAAAGTTGTTAACCTTCTCAAACAGAAGGTTAGTGTTGATGAACTTCTTTTTTATCACCAGAGCTTTTGAGACAAAATGTGCGGCATTTGGGCGATATTTGGTCTTGGACGGCAGGCAGCGAGATGTCTTGATAGTGCTCTAAAGATTTCTCAGCGTGGCCCGGACCTGACACGATTTGAAAGTTTGCCCGGGATCAAGGACAGCTACATCGGCTTCCACCGTCTCTCCACAATGGACGACGCGCACGGGCTAGCACCAGTTCACGTAGACAAGTATCCAGACCTCCAAGTGCTAACCAATGGAGCGATATTCAACTGGAGGGTTCTTGGTGCTAAACATGGTCTTCAGCTCCAGACTAGCTGTAACGACGAGGTTATAACTCATCTGCTTGCTCAACATGGAGTCAAGAAGACTGCCCAGTGGCTGGATGGCGTGTTTTCTTTTGTAGCCATCGACAAAGAGAAGAAGAAAGTCCATATTGCCCGTGATACCTTTGGTGTGCGACCCATGTTTACCATGACAACAGCTGAAGACCAACTGGTGGGCGTTTGTTCAGAAGCCAAAGGAATGATCCATCTCAAACACGAGAAGTACAACATCCAGCCATTCCCGCCAGGCTGTTGTGCAACCTATGATTTGGACTCGAATGGAAGAGCTTCGTTGTTGGAATGGGGCGAGTACACTCACATTGGCAAAACACCCGAGTTCGACTCGAACGTGCAACTAAAACCAGATGATGTCAAGTACAACATCCGGACACTACTCAAGGAGGCTGTCCGCAAGAGATTCTTGGGAAGTCGTAGAGTTGGTGCTTTCCTTTCTGGTGGATTCGATTCCAGCTTAGTGTCGGCGCTAGTGGCTCAGTGTGCAAAAGAGTCTGGACACGAGAGACCAATTGGAACCTTTACCATCGGTATGGAGGGAAGTCCCGACGTAGCAGCTGCACGGTCAGTGGCCAATCACATTGGAAGTGACCATCATGAGGTCATGTTTACACCTGAAGAAGGCATTAATTCCCTTCATGATATCATCTATGCTCTGGAGAGTTATGACACCGCCACGATTCGTAGCTCGCTGGGTATGTATCTTGTTAGCAAGTACATCAGCGAAAACACTGACACTGTGGTCTTGTTCTCCGGAGACGGCTCCGATGAAGTGACCCAGGGTTACACGCACTTCCACAAGGCCCCCACAGCCGAGGACGGTGACAAGGAATCCAGACGCCTTCTCAAAGATCTTTACCTTTTTGATGTTCTTCGGGGAGATAGGACCACGGCTGCACACGGATTGGAAATTCGAGTCCCATTCCTTGATATTCCTTTTACTTCATACTACCTCAGTTTGCCTGCTTCCGAACGCCATCCTCGACGAGGGAAGGAGAAACATCTTCTCCGTGCAGCGCATGATATCGACAAATTCCTTCCTCCAGAAATCCTATGGAAAACCAAAAGGGACGCGTTTGGACCTGGAGCTTCTCATCTGAAACCCTGGTTTGAGATTCTGCATCGCCACTTGGAGCAAGAAGTAACCGATAAAGATATGCGAGATGCCAAGAATGTCTTCCCAAACAATACGCCAAAGACAAAAGAAGCATTCTTCTACAGGCGTGTCTTTGAAGAATTTTTTCCAGGGCAAAGTCATTTCGTTCCTTACATCTGGGTTCCGAGATGGGAGCCGCATGATGGTACAGTTCCTTTGTGATAGACGTATAACGGACTCTGTTAATGTGATAGAAGGGTTTTACCCTTTTTATTTCTTTTTTCGAAAAACAAGATTTTAAAACTCTTTAGAAGAGGAAAGAAAAAAGAAAAAGGGTTAAATTAGACAAATGCTGCTTAGGAGTTCTTTAACAAAATCCTAGGCATTTTTTAGATGATACTCGCTGTACACCTCCGGTTAACGTATAAAGTATATTAAAAAACGAGACTCGAAAGTATGATGTTCTTTTAACCTCTCTTTTGCCCTTGAATGTAAACCCCTTCCCAAACTTCGCGTAGCTTTCCAAAGATATGCTCTTGTTTACATATTATCGAAATTTCTGATGAAGTTGTCTAATCAAGCAAAATACACATAAAAGCCTCTCAGAAAACACTCCACTCTCAGATGTCGATCTGTGGGGGACGTACTCCCTGGTACCAAATAAACGTCCCGGGACGCTTATTATTTTGTCAAATTTTTCCTTCCAACCCAGCCCTCAAATCTTGATCCTATTTCTCACCTTCCCGTTTATTTGGACCCTCTGGGGTTTTTTTGGCAGCAGCCGGAGAGTACCCAGCTGAGTTCAATTATCACCCACCCAAGGAACATATCGTCTCTTTTTCTCCCCAAATTCCCCCTTTTTAACATCTTCCCAAACCGATTTAGCCCCGCCGGCCCATTACAGTTACGTCGTGCTATCATAAGGCCTGAGTTAGCCGTATATCCGAGATTTTAATTTATTCTAATAAACACAAACAAAACAAAATGAAATTACGTTAATTATGATAATGAACTTGCCGTTCAATACCGTTTTTTCATTCAATTTTTTGACTGACATAAAATCTGGTGCTGTTACATGCGTTTACGCTATCGACCTTTCTGAAAAAGATGGCGGTTGTTTAGTTTACCACAATGCAGTGCGAACCTTACACTTGGGTTGTCACGTGGCAAAAATATGGCGAAAGCACAAATCAGTTCGATTATAGTTTTCGAATGCCAAGTTGAGGCAGTAATATGTATTGGATCACGGCGATTTTCCACACAGACGTTGTCGGATATTTTGAGAATTTGATATGTGAAGATGGTTGCCGTGGAATGCGTAGAAATGGAAGATTTTGGCCGTTTTCTGCAAGCGACTGTGTCCAGTAGGCGAACGGAGTTGCCAGCCTTGTTAATTATTATTTAATGATGCGAAGCCGCATGTCAGGATTGCACGACAGAAACCAGTCCCAAAACCCATCTAAATGACAGCAAATACCACAATTTACACAAGGTAAGCAAAATACTTTTATTTTACCGTTTCAATCATGTATTCTGGATAGTATCAATCAAAAATTAAGACAATTCCGGTCGGTTTTTAAACTTGGTTTAGACACAGATCTAGAGCGACCGTCGGAAATCTAATTCGAATTAGTGACGTCACTTGATTCGAACTCTTTGAATTGGCCGCCTGTGCTTGTACTAACAACACTGTGTATGCCAAACTTGAGATTTACAGGCTCTCTCTTTACGCTTTTACTGGTATTTTAAGACGTTTATGGGCTAGGAATTATTGGTAAATGTTCAAATCGCCTTAATTTTGCGCCTTCATGGATTCAAAAGTTAAGCTTAGTGTTACTGCTCAATGACTTACTAAACAACGTTCACACGATATTCACATACTTGCATTCCTCATAAAGATTTTCGAGAAGGGAATATAGAATTTGTTGCAAACGCAAGAAAAACCAAATGCATCGACCGAGTTTTTGACACAACGTACTCAAGTTTTTTCGATTTGTTGGCGTCTTGTAGCGTCTTTTAGACGTAACATTTAGCTGTACGAATTACTGTCGAAATTAACTTCTTCTTTGTCATATTTTAAGTGTTTTTAAAACAAAAAATTATGTATCATTTTAACTGTTGGAATATTTGTGATGTTCCGCGATTTCTCTTCCATCGTCCATTACAAACTAATTTCTTTTCAGCGTTCCAACCCATATTATGATTTGAACCAATCAGGCGCCGCTACGATGTCCAAACAAAGTGTTGCACGTGTACAGGGATAGAAAGCGGTCGATTCTTGCATCAGATCAATAAGAGACCGTCTATTATTGATTGTCTGCTCTGCTCTCCGTTTTTCTGGTTTACTGAAGTGGGAATCAGACGTTTCAAACGGTAAGAACTTAAAACACTTCAACTTAAACCTAAATTCTTTTGGTTTCCTGCAATAACTAAGTACTATGTTGCTATAAGTATAGCATATGGCCCTTATTTGTTTACATCAATACATGTTTCGATTTACATTTAACGGTGATGTTCATCGAGAGAATCGTTTCTAAAATGCCTAGTGTTCGCAGGAAGTCAGTAAAAGACATATATTACAGTGTGTCAACTCATTGCAAATTAAATGACACAGATAAAGTTCAAATTGACCCGACTTAAAATATCAGACACGGAATTGAGTTGAATCACTATTTTTGTACATTATATTTTGAGGTTCTTTCTTGAATTCATGTTCAGTATTCTCAGGTTTAGATCAGCTCTTAAAGATAAAACTATTTAGTCAAACATGAAATATATTGGATTTTGTCTTGACGCGGTTGCATTTTCGAAAATACACAAGATGAAAAATAAAGCGCCGAGCGACCAATATCGTCTGCAACATGTGTTGACCGATCGTCTCAGACAGTGACTTATTACAGTTTAAGAATAATTTTGGACGTTTTAATGCCACTGAGCTAGTGTATAACAAAAGTAATATCTGGCAACAACATACAAGCTTATTCAGAAAAGCCCAACTTTTAGGGTAAACTTTGATATTTTTTATGCAATTGGCTTGACAAATGTGTTTGCGTGACCGAACTCAATTTGTATTTAAGATAGTCCATCGCATAATGACCCCGTTGCTAGTCTATGCGACTTTCAAGTTCTCATTGACTTCACTGTTTCTGCTTCATCAAATTGAACCAAACTCACATCGCCGCCACTCATTTTATCAGTGTGAAGATCGAGCCTCTTGTGTTCAATCAAAATCCCAGTTGTATTGGTAAGATCTCCCGACTAGAGCCTAAACTTTTCACTGAACAAGTTTGGGAGAACTTTACTTTTCATCTTCGGTACCTCACTTAAATTGGTCGAATGTCATTTTCTCATTACTAAGTGTCTTGATTTGTGTCTGTTATGCATGGAGAAATATGGTGTTAATAACTCGCTGGGAAAATGAAAGGATTAAACACGACTAGCCCTAAAACGGGGGCACCCTCGTGTTAAGACTTATTTGGGAAAGAAAGAATGCATTTCAGCTACTGATATTTTAATTAGATAAAAACGTTTAAAAAATTAACATATTTAATGAAAGGACGCCTAAGAAACTTTGAGAACAATGCTATTATTTACAGACGAAAATTGTCTGAAAAATTATTTTTGATTCTCTCTTCCATTTTGCAGAAATCGAAACAGACTAAACAAGAAACTATATTTAACATCAGTATTAAACTAGGACCTGTGAACAGGCAAAAGGGTGCCCTGTCACGTATTACGCCACAACACTCAAGAAAAAAAGATTCTTTTTATAATTTTTTCGGTTATTTTCTAAGAGAAATAAAACAGCATTGCTTATATTCCTAGACAATAATATAAAACATTATGTTTTTGTATAAAACACTGAATGAAACAATTGAAACATCTTTGATGTTTACTCATTTCCTAAGTGTTATTCAGGTTAAAGATCATTGAAGAATAAGCCCTGATTTGTATACAAGCTTCAAAATGTATGCAGCCTATATTTATATTTTTTGTTGTAATCAATGTAGCCTCTTCGTAAATAAATGCTCATCTCAAACAACCTCCTTTCTCAGAAAAAAAATGAATGCCCTTTTTAGTTTGCTCCCTATAATAGGTGAGTTTCAGTCATCACGAGGCAATTGTTATTTGATTGCTAATTTGCGACAAAAGTTTTTTTTGTTCAAAGTCCTGAATATATTTGATTTGAAAAGGTTTTTTGAAAATGTTTAAACATCAGCTGAAACCTGCCTGTTGGCGAGGCATTCATTTTGCTTTACAGAGCAGCATTTATTTGGAAAATTGGATTCAAAGGGAACCTGCTTTTTTTTTATAAGAACCAGTAAATGTTCATCGTCGTTTTTTTTTGGCGATTTGAGCTTCAAATTGTTCTTCATTTGTTATTATTTCTATGCATGTAATTTTGTTTAAATCGAAGAAAATCTAAGCCAAAAGTGTTGCATTGTTTATGAATACATTGGAAAATGAATTTGGTCAATTTATTCCTGCGAATTTAATTTGGATTCGCCGACATTTTCCTTGAGACGATTTCCAGTGATTATAAACTGTGAAGCATTTCTAGTTTATTCTTTAATGTTCAGTTAAAGATGGAAGTTCAGTAAAGTGTTCAAAAAAATTATAAAAAGTTCTTATAAAGTTAATCTTATAAAAAAGGCGTGTACACAACAAGAAGTAGAAGTTATAATCTGTTTCACTAAATCTGTGTCACACGAACTGTGTCTCACTGTCTCTTGTGTGAGATCCTTTCTGACTCACTTCTTGTTGCATTACAGAACATGTGTGGCATTTGGGCAATATTCGGGATCGAGGACTTCCCGCATCATTCGAAGCATGCTATGAACATTTCTGGCCGTGGCCCCGATTGCTTCCGGATGGAGACTGTGCCCCACCTTCAGAACTGCTGCCTGTTGTTTCATCGGCTCGCCATTGTGGATGACTTGTACGGTATGCAACCGATGCGAGTGAAGAGCTTTCCCCATCTTTACATGATTTACAACGGCGAGATCTACAACCACAAGCAGCTAGGTGAAAAGCACGGTTTTGACTACTTCACAAAATGCGACGGAGAAGTCATACTACACCTTTACGACGCGTTCGGTGCGGAGAAGACGGCGCAACTCATGGACGGTGTTTTTGCGTTCTGTATCGTTGATACAAAGAGAAAAGAAGTGCACCTTGGACGCGACACGTTCGGTGTACGGCCGATGTTTACACTTTCGTTTGCGTCGGGCGTTGGTCCACTTGCGTTGTGCTCTGAAGCAAAAGGGTTGGTCCCTCTTAAGAGGGAAATGGAAAAAAACGGAGCAAAGCTTCAAATTAAAGCGTTCCCCCCTGGTCATACAGCCACGTATTCTCTGACCCTCGCCTGTCAAAGCACGCTTAAGGAGTGTAAGCCCTACACGTACGTTGGAAAACTGCCAGTGTTTGACGTCAACGTTGCGGAGACTCAAGACGACCTTCATTCCAACATCCGGGCTCATCTCACCGAGGCCGTCAAGAAACGTCTCATGGCTGACAGGCGCATTGGGTGTCTCCTCTCAGGTGGTCTGGACTCGAGTTTGGTCGCCTCTTTACTGACAAAACTCGCCAAGGAAAGCGGAATAAGTTACCCAATCCAAACGTTCTCCATTGGTATGGATGGAAGCCCGGATGTCGAAGCTGCCAGGAAGGTGGCGTCACACATCAAGAGCGAGCACCACGAGGTCGCGTTCACGGCCGAAGAAGGAATTCAAGCCGTGCGTGACGTCATCTATACGCTTGAGACGTATGATATAACAACAATTCGTGCCTCGGTGGGGATGTATTTAGTCGCTAAATATATTAACGAAAACACTGATACAACGGTCGTATACTCCGGCGAAGGTGCCGACGAGTTGTGTCAAGGGTATATCTACTTTCACAAGGCACCAAGCGCAGCCGAAGCTGATGAAGAGTCGCGGCGTCTTTTAAAGGATCTCCACTTCTACGATGTTCTTCGTAGTGACCGCACTATTTCTAAACACGGGTTGGAGCTTCGAGTGCCATTCCTCGACGCGGCTTTTACATCGTATTTTCTCTCCCTTCCCCCCGAAGTGCGTCAACCAAAGAACGGAGTAGAGAAGTGGGTGCTGCGTAAATCTTTCGATGGGACGGGCCTTCTTCCTTATGAAATTCTTTGGCGCCCGAAGGAAGCTTTCAGCGATGGTGTTTCCTCGAAAAAGAAAGGAGAGAGTTGGTTTGAAATTCTTCAACGCCACTGCGAAGATGAGGTTACGGATGAGGCTTTAAAGAAGGCTGCAGAAATGTACCCATTCAATACACCCAGAACCAAAGAGTCATATTACTACAGGAAAGTGTTTGAAGAGTTTTTTGAAGGACATAGCGATCTTATTCCTTATTTCTGGATGCCGAAATGGTCAAACGCTACCGATCCATCAGCGCGCGTCCTCTCTCACTACAAGTAAATGTTGCTTTGTTCGGGTGTGAAGCTGCTTTGGATTATGTGAAAACTGTATTGCAGACATGAGAAACACATTTGACTAAAACTTTTAAAAGTTAAAGTTGTAGCTTTCCATTCTGTTCTACTGTTGGAATCATTCTGCATTAAGAAACGCATAAATAACAATGCGTGCAAGAAGTATTTAAAAATAAGTATTATCTTTTTAAAGAAGTTGTCAATGACTAAGTTAAAACCATAACTAAACACGTATGTTATAAAGTAACACATGTAATGCAACAAATATAAATTCAAAGAACTAACAGTGTTTCTGTTTCTTTTTAAAACTATTGAAATAGTTAGTGTAGTTAATAGTTTGGTTTCTCGTAAAATTTTGGATTAGTTTCACTGATGTTTTCATTTTTTCCCAAATTGCGCGAGTCGCTTCACGTGTTTTTGTTTATAACTCGAGAGCAAAATTAATTCTTCATTTTTTGCGGTACCGACACGAGAAAGCGTTTTTCTTATTTTGTTTATCCCAAGTTTTTTTGAATTTCGAAACTTTTGCAACCACAGGAAACACTCGGAAATCTTCGAAAACGGTTAAAAAACTTTGTAAGTCGTTTTAAAGAATTTTCAGTTAAGAATTTTCTGAAAATCTTCGCGATATTAGGAAATCTTCGCAATGTTTCGAAAACGGCTTAAAAACGTTTCAAACAGATTTTAAAGACTTCGGAAAGTCTTCGGAAGTACACCAGCGCCAAATCAGCGTTGAGTAATTTTGCCCCGAATTAAGTCCCCACCATAACGAAGTATATTTTGGGCCCGGCAAAACCCCGAAATAACGAAACAAATCTTTAGGTCTCGGGTCCATTTTGCCCCAATATACAGGTTCGTCCGGGTCCTTAAAAACCTAAAAGTCCATAATTTTCACTTTTCAAAATTTGAGGCCTCAAAAGTCCTTAAATTTCACAGACATCAGTCATGGTCCTTAAAAAGTCCTTAGATTTTAGCTTTTTCTTTGTTATAATTCGATAAATCTCAACAATGTCCCCAGGAAATGCATTTTCCGAGAGTCTTGGCTCGAAAGGGCAGAGTTTACTGGGTGGCTTCGAGCAGTACCTGGAGATCCGTAGAGCGCTATGTGTAGTCTTTGCCACAAGATCGCAAAAAGTCATGTTTTAGGTCAATTCTGGTGGTTGATGTCCCATGGCTTAGGTTCTCAAAACCAATAATCTTACCTTAAAAAGTCCTAAAAAAGTCTTTAAATTTTGCTTTGAGAAAAGCGGACGAACCCTGAATATAACAAGTTGGCAAAACAATTTACGAACCCCCGTTGTAACGAAATAATCTGTCCGATCCCTTGGCACGTTGTTATATCGGGTTTAATCGTCCCAGCTGGTTAACCAGCCATGTATTAACATCCAAATTCTCCTTACATAACACATACGAACTAAGACAAATTCGATACTGAGAAAATGAGAATCGATCAAACAGAAAACTATTGAAGATGAAAAGAAAAAATTCTCACAAACTTGTTCCATGAAAGTATAGGCTCAAGTTGGGAGAATTTAACAATTATATACCTGGAATTGAATGGGTAAAGACTCGAAGGGCTGCAACTCGCCCAAAGTTCCAATTGTTTTATCGCAGTAACACCCTTAAGATATTTACATAGCAGAGCAAGTTAACGAGGTCAAATTCGTGCGTGCATAATGCGATATGTTACAGTGGTTGCTGTAGCTTGTGAAGCCTGGGGGCACATTGGCGATTTTATTCGCCCGTATTTAAGCTGGGGGCTCAGGTAATTTTGTACGCCAATCGCGAATGGCGAAATTCGCTTAGTGTGCCTGTGCGATAGCACATTTCGCAGTTTGCAGCGACTGACGTATAAAGTCGTTCATATTTAGCACGTCAGAAACCAATGTGATTTTAAAAATACGCCACGGTTCGCAGGCGATCGAATTCCGCGTATATGATCGCCCAGTGTGTCCCTGGCTTAAAGCATCGAGAATTTCCCGGAGATCAACATAGGGTCAACTTGATTCTGACTGAAAAATTTTTAATTTGCTGCATTAAAACATTATCGTAGAATAATTTAGACAAACAGCACTCGAGTTAAGTCCCTTTGAAACTGAAAGGTTTTGTAATCGTGCAGGAAAATATTGAACGCGGTCCCAAAGATGATGAGTTTGAAAACCCTTTTGTTTGTTTCTCGCCTTGGGAGCCAAGAAACAATACGCCTAAAACCCTTTTTGATAAGGGAACAATGATGAGTGAACACATCACTAGAATGCTTCACTTCCTCTTTGTTATTATCTATTTATTATTTAGAATCTTTATCACGGTTTAAGCTTGCCTCTCGAAAAAAAATCCAAAACCTTAGTCGTTGCTACACGAGAATAGTTTGAAAAATCTTTCAAGACATGAATGAGCAAAGGCGATCAAAACAAGCGTTAAAGAGCAAGTACCGATCGAGCACTTCCATTTCGACTAAACCTTTGAGATGCCTAATGAAGAAAGATTTAATCCCCTATATATTATTCTATTTCTTTTTGTACGGCGCTTATGGGTCTCTGTTGCCTTATCTTCCACTATACTTCAAGCAGCTTGGAATAGGAGCATTTGAAACCGGCATTATCATTGGAGTTCGCCCAATGGTACAGATTTTAGGAGCTCCGTTATATGGTGTTCTCGCCGATCGCTATCGCGCAGGAAAACTACTTCTGTTTATTGGAGTGCTCGGGTGGATAATAAAGGCGTCACTTCTGCTTGCTGTTCGGCCGCATGACCAACAGTGTATTTCCATTTATCACAACCGTAGCAAAAGTGCTACTTCTACTTATGTCTATGCGCTGCCACTGTGGGCAGTTCACGAGGTGGGCGAAGCGCGAAAGTGGACTTTAGTTCCGCTTGGTACACCCGTTGTGGTGGAGCAAAACAGACTTGCCTTGATTAGTTCCAAGAACAAAGGAAACTCGAAGGAGAAAACTTTGTCTGAACGAAAGGTTGTTTATGAAACTAGGAATCGGAAATTGACGAGAGAGCAGATCTATAACTGCAATGAAGAAGCAGATTTTGCTAAGGCCTACAGTCCTTGTTCAGCCGAAGTCAAAACACAAGAGCGGCTTCATCGAAAGTCCATCAGACGTTCCGACAGTTCGTCTCGGCAGCAAAGTGAAGACAATTACTATCAAGATGCTATGAGTTTCACAAGACCGGAAAGCGTGAAACAAAAAGCAACAAGCTTAAGGAAAGACTTGAAAAGTATGGGAAAGGCTATCACGGGAGTTGTCCAAGTTTTTGACACATCCATTAATACAACTGTCACATACGTTACTCAGGTCGACATGAACGAAACACATTTTATGTTCATCATTTTTACACTGCTGATTATTTTAGGGGAGTTTCTCGAGTCTCCAACTTACACTCTTTCAGACTCGTCTCTTTTAGATCGACTTGGGGAGGACAGGGAATACTATGGCAATAT
>JAOBAT010102312.1:0-15701 GCA_026413305.1 Hydrozoanthus tunicans
TCGTCGCATGCAATCAAAATTGCAGCACATCGCTTCTGTGTGCGGGGGCCTGCGATGCGATTTCTATCGCATGCAATTTTGATCGCATGGATCAAACATGTTTGATTTCCTTAAAAGTGTGTGCACCTTGTCGGAGGTTATTGCATCTTCTCGCAAACGTGTGCGGTGAATGTGCGACAACAATTCCGATTGCATGGTCGAAAATTGCATGCTATCGCACAAGTGTGCGTTGGGCTTAAAAGGGGCTTAACGGTCCGTGCAAATTGCTTGGTAAAATTTCCGTAATCACCCCTACTAATTATGCATACAGTAATGGCCGACAAACTCCACATTTTCACGCGGTTCTCCGTATTTTCATTTTGGGAGTTAAAAAAATAATCCTTACCCCAACCTTCACCGTTACTCCTATTTCGCGAATTTTTGGTTGCGCGTAAAGCGAGGTTTACCTCCGACATTTTGGTCTGAAGATCAATAGCTTCGTATGCATAATGAAGTATCGGTGAGTAAGGAAACTTAGCCAACTGCTATTCACAAAAAAACGACACTTGTTCGTACACTTTGTTGGCTAGGGGATATCGTTCTCCGATAACTTATGGTTTCGCTCTCGAAACCAAACAGACAACGCCCCTTTGCTCATGATCGGACGCCAACTGCATCCCTACAATTCATCATTCAGGTAACACTGCATAATTTCCAATTGTTTTAATTAAGGCCAATGTTTCGTGTTTTTATCAGTTCTATTGAGTGGTGAACATTTTTACCTTTGAACTAAAATGAACTGTTTGATGAGCAATGATATTTGATTGATTGGGAAGCTATTTCAAAAACTCGTACTTCGTGTTTGAATGAGAATTCCAAATACCCGAAACAACAAAAATTCGAACTCTATAAACGAACTTCGCGAAGTTAAAAATGATCTTGAAAAAATAAGGTTGTCTGAGACTGAAGGTAAAACCAATTTTAAAATCTGGGTATTTCAAACTATTTTTATTTTCAAAATCACGCCCATCGCACCTTCCCTCCCTACGGGGCTGCTTGCGATCGATACCTGCAGAGCATGGTAAAGTGCACTGGTTGTCGTGAAACTTTGGGTAAATAAGAGAATGTCGTTTGATTAACGGAAACTAAAGAAGCAAAATAAAAGTTCCTGACAAAGGTTTATCCACTTTTAATTCCCGTGGAGTAAGCTGGTTGTTTTTATATACACATACAGTAAGGAACTAAACAGTTTAAGCCAAAACAAAAAGCACCCATTCATAGGAAGAAAATCTCTACAGTTTCAAAACCATCTGTAACGAAAGGTGAAGTACGAGTTCAAAACAGGAAATCGATCAGATACCAAAGACAACAAACAAAATGGTGAATGGGAAAACTTGCCACGACCGCCACAGGTACACCTTTTTTTTTTGTAAAGCTCTTCATTTTTACCCTTCTGTCCAAGTATCTTAACTCTCCTAACGCAACTCGTGCTAAAACCATACACTTGGTAATGAGAAATAAGGAATTCATCAGATGAAAAATGCTGTGAAAGATGAAATGCAATTTCTCCAAAGATGCTTACTTGAAACCCCGCGGGGAAGGGGTACTCCCCCGAATTTAGGTAGGGATGTGCGGTCCGCTTCCTAAAACCCCTACCCCATTCGTGAAGATTTGAAAAGTAGGGGAATTTTCCAACATGACCTTATCGCGTAAAATACATCAACAACAGTTAGTTGCAACCGGTTTACATAACATAAAGTACAATACGGTTAAACCAGTAAGACTGTGTGTACGAAATACGATTTTCTTCTTGTTACTCAAAGCTAGAAAAGTTTGGATCGACTACGAAACGTATTAACGTAGCAAAGGCAGAAATCACGCAACAACTACAGCAGTCATTACGACACTCTAGCTTGTTCTCAAACAGGATTTGAATCTGAAGTAAAGTATGAAAAACATCTTTAAGATAGTTCTTACTTTTCTCACTCGTATCTCTTTCGCAAAAACATAAATTAGCCTTTTGCATTCAAACTATAATGGTCACCATTATGCTTGTTCAGGTAACTCTGTCTCTAAGAGCTGATTTCGCATATATAAATCAAACATCTGGGACGAAGACGACATGGATTAATGTATAGTGTTAGTTCTGTCAAAAACAAGTGTTCGTCTTTACGATGACGTAGCTTCCAATTCCGAGGCCGGTGTGTCGAGTTCTTCATCATTGTAGATATTCTCTGCCTGTAAAATAGAGAGCAAAAAGCGATCAATGAAGGCAACTTCATCAATCAGATAAGCCGTTTGACTGGGAACCTAAAATTAACAACAAAAATACATCAAACACCGAAACCGGCTGCGCGAATTCTCACCGACAAACTTTTCGTAAGTCTGGGCACGAGTGTAACAGCCAGTTCCAAACTGGTTCTGATTGGTTGATTTGTTTGCTGGCTATAGATGATTTGTAAACACGCGATGCGTTGGTCAGCGGTAGCCACGTGGCGTGCGAAGTTTTGTGTCGAAGTTGCGAGAAAGTGACGTACAGTAGGTTCAAACAATGATAAAGCTGATTAAATTGTTGGTGCTTTAATGTGACAGCGTGATGCAGTTAGTGAGTTCAACCGCGTCAGTTACTGACTGTGTAACCGCGTGATGCGGTTCCAGTCTGAACCAAAAAATCGATCCTTGTTCGCCATAGAGTCTCCAGTAGCTCAGTGGTTAGAGCTTCCGACTAGAGTACGGAGGTTCGTGGGTTCAGATCCCATCTGGGGCTCGGATTTTTTTCCGAGTTTCCCCTTGTCTTTTATATCACGTTATTAAATTGTTGGTATTGCAAGTATTCATCAAGCTTATCATATTGGGTTTCATTTCGCTTGCTAAGATGACAGCTGATTCAACCAAATCACATCATTCACCCACTGAGGCAAGTTCTGTGACTAAATCCTTTGAAATGAGGGAGGGAGGGTTGTGGAAGAGGGGTAAAGGATCCGCCAATCGGCGGAATTTCAGTGCCAAATCCAGCGATCCGGCCATTAAGAGATTCCCAGATTTACTAGAAGTACATCTTTGAATCCGTAATTTACACAATTTTCTTGCCAAAATCCGAATCCATCAGATTAATTTTCTTGGATCTGCACATCCGCAGAAACTATTGTTGAAATCTACAATGGCCAAATCCGCTGATCCGCAGACCTTTTACTCCTCTCAAATGGCGACTTTTTACCTGATTGTTTACTTTGATTTTTGAGAACAGCTGCTGATAAGTTTTACAGGGCAATGAAACCAAACCAATTGTCCGTGGAGGGATAGGAGGGGAAGGGGGGGTACTCCCTATAATGGCATGGTAGGTATGACCAGGGGTTAAAATTGCCAGTCCGGTTTTTTTTAGGGGTTGTAAAAAGAAATCCGTGTTAAACCAAGAGCCTGGTATTAATTTTTTTAGGGCTTAAAAACGCAAAGCTATTGGACTGCTTGCAGTCCCGTGCTTTAGCAAACGTGTGAACTGATAACAAGTTTAAAAAATACCCTTTGGCGAACGTTCTAGTACGTTCCTGCCTTTATTTACTGCGTATCACGTTCAGAACACGAGGTCGAGGGGACTTAGCGCCGACCCACTAGCTACCCAGGGGAAAATTTCAGCTTTCAACTGGTATTTTTTAGGGTAGAAAATTTTTATCCCCAGGTATTTTTTAGAGTATTTTGGCGACTTTTCCGACGGTCATCCCTACCCTTTTGACCCCGAAGTACCCCCCCCCCCGCATCAATTGCCTAATGAAACTTCTTAGAGGTGCTAAATATTAATTTTTATTTTGATCAGAACTTGTACATCTCAAAAACTGATTAGGACTCAACCCTTGTGCAAAAACGAACCAAAGAATATTCTATGCAATAATGTTTTGGTAACTTGGAGTATTTTCTTTTTCCAGTTGTACTTACCATCTGCCAGACTTGCATGATGTTGTCTTCAGATACACTGCAGATTACCCAGGGTTCATTTGGGTTCCATGTGAAATCAGATATCTTAGCTGTGTGTCCACCATGAATGAACTACAATAAAATGATGTCAAAAAATCCCATTTAACAAATACTGGCATATTAATTCATCAAGAGACATTGTTAGTGATCAATAACAATTTACTGCACTTCAACTGGCTGAAGCCAGGTTTGTACTAAAACTTATTCAGGTTTTAGATGTTCTTCTGACATGCTGGGCTTTTTAAGGCAGTAATTTTACTGCTTGTCTCAACATCATTAGCATGTTTGTGCAACAAGGCTGATTTTTCATTTCCAGCCAGATCCTACAAGCACAATGCTTACACAACGAATTCGAATCTGTTTGTTAGCTGTGCCGTTCTGATGAGGCCAAAACAGCTGTTCACAGCTGTTAACACTCAGGCTCAAACTATTCTTAGGGTTCAATACAGAGTTAAATTATTCTGACCGGACCAAAGCACTGAGAATAGAGATGTAAGAAGCAAGACACAGGGTTTGTACAAATTACTTCACCTGAAAACTTTGGCTTTCATGAACAGTTTTTTGAATTGTTGAAATATAATATTCAGAAATTTAACACACTGTAAGGTCTTTCACTCCATCTTGGGCTAGAACACTGAACGTCAGCACAGTGAGATATATAGTGTGATTTATTCAGAAACAGAAGAATAATACCATCTTGTCAAACATACCAAGAGCTCAGGAGGGCCATCCTCTGCATCCTCAGCTGATTGTTCTTCACCGATTTTACTAAAAACAAAGTAAATTCACTCAAACTCGTCATCATCCCTATTATCAATAAGATGAGTCACTAACATATAAAATCATCAATGTGAGCATCATCAATGTAAATCATTACTTCCAATTTTTGTTAAGTTACCACAACTAGTTACAACTATCATGCCATCAATCTCTCATTACTGTCAATATTGCATCATCAACTCAATCATATTTTAAAACCATCTTACCATCATCATGAATTGACTGTTTTAAAAAAATCAGTGTTCTTATATACTATCATTACCAATCAATCTTGATTATCACTGACATCAAACCATGATTTAGTCATCACTGACAAAAACATCTAACTGTTACCATAAAAATTGTCATGATGAATGATCACTAGTGCTTAATAGTATTACTGTCATCACTCATCACACACAACCTTGACCATCATTACCAATATAAGCATATAAATGTTACCATAAAACCATGATGAAATGATAGTATCAGTATCATCACTCATTCATTATCATGACTATCAACAGCATTACAACCATGACCATCATCACCAATTTAATCAACATTAAATAGTCATTACAAATATGAAGTATCAATCATGAAGACAATTGTTAGCATCACTGGCTCACCATCATGGCTATCACTAAAATCACTCGATCATTTATGACAAACATCACCACATTATAACCACCACAATGTGTTTATTCTGGGTTTGATATAACTATCAGGCAGATGCCAAACATATCCTCCTGTCAAACACGATTTTGCTCAGACCTACTCTTTTTTGCAAGGCAGATTTAACCCATCTGCAATAGGCCTTATGCATGTTGACATCAAACTACTCAATTTCACCTCCAAGCCTCCTATTCAAGAAATAGGTATGAGCATTTTGAATGTGCAAACCATGTTCACAAAAGAATTATTTTCTTTTGTGAACACTTTGGGATTTGATTTATGAAAATATTCCACCTTCGTTATTTGAAAGCAAGGCTTCGTGGTGTTTGGTGTAAACATGCATAAGGCCTATTGTTTTACTGAAGCAAGAGAGTTGCCTGATTTATTAGACTCAACTAACTCTAGGCCACTAAGGCTGAAATATAATCAAGATAATGCAAATTACTATTACCTGAGATCCCATACATGTAACCGCCTATCTGTTCCACTTGATGCCAAGATTGTTTCATTATGGGGAGACCACTGAACCTATACAGACACAAGGAGAACATTATCATATGGCCAGGCTGAATCTTGCAATCAGATAGGTTACTTAGAGGGCAGGATCACCTTGTATTAACCCCTGGCATTAATTTTTCATTTTTGGCTAAGGTCTGTTTTAAACATCAATTTTTTTCACATGCATTGCCAAATCTAAAGCTAATGAACAAATTCTACAGTTCTAGTTCATATTTTACATTAGATATTGCATGTGTAAAATTCTACATTTAAAATGTTCAGGCCTTAGCAGCAAAAACAAAACTAACATTTAAAAATTTTGATCAATAAAGATTGAATAGTAATAAAATTTTTCTCAACAGTTCAAGAAGAAATGTCAATTTTCCACTTTCCATCTAGTTCCAGGTTTTCCAGAGACTTATCTGAACTGTAATTTTGGATTTGAAAAGTTTTTTTTTCATGGAAAATTTAAACAGTATTTCATAAGTACTGTAAACCTTTTCTTAGAGAAGAAATTACTGTTATAAGTTTGGCTTAACCCAGGGTTAAAATAATATTAACCCAGCCCAGGGATGCATGATTCTCATTAAGTTTGGAGATAGCCCCTGGTACCATGCAAACATACCTGGAATATTTCATCTTTGTGTGATTCAAATGAGTGAAGTTTTAACTTTAAGTTCCTAAGATCCCACAGAGCCACAGTCTGTAATTGATAAAACAAGAATTTCATATCAGTGCTTGTTACAGGGTTTGTACACCTAACTTAAAAAATCCAGGGTTTTCCAGGGCTGTTTTTTTGTGTTTCCAGGTTCTTTAAACCCGGAATGAAAAAAATAACGTTCTGAATCGCCTGCTTAAACATTATTATTTTTAGTGATTAATGTCGTAAAAATTCGTATTTACTGAGCTTAATGTAACACCAACATGCAAATATTAAGAACAAAATATCAAGTTTTACTTGAAATGAAAAAAAAAATGCGTCATTAACCAAATTTGTTTTTTTCAATAAAATTCTATGAAACTTTCCAGGGCTTAAGAAAAAATTTCCAGGGCTTTTCCAGGGGTTTCCAGGGATTTCAAGGGCTTCAAAAATTTTCCAGGGTTTTCATACCCGGTTGTTAAATGCTTCAAAGATAATTATTTATTAAAAAAGGATTGAAATCTTGAAACTGAACAATAAAAATCATGTATTACATGACAAACCTTATCTGCCGAGCCTGTTGCCAAAATAAACTCACTGTAGGGATTAAATGACAAACAGTTCACCTGCAAAATAAAGAGATATTACATGGCTGTGCAGAGATTTTGTCTTGGAGTGTTAGAAAAACTTCAACACAAGACAATAAAATTTTATACCTCCAAGCAGCCATGTAAAATTAATTTCTTTTTACCACATATTTAGTGACATTCTGGGTTTATTTAAAGAGCAATATTTTAATTGACACAGAAAAAGGTTTCAATGGCAAGAAAAGTTTCATATCAACCAAATGTGATGATATGGAAAGCATGTATACTGATGGTCTGTTTTTGTTATCACCCCATGTGACTGATGAGGGGCTGATGCGCTCTATATTTCACTGATCTACCATGTAAATAGCGAACTAAATATGTGAAAAGCAAATTTAATTGCAATATTTTCAAATCTGGATAAACTGCAGAAACTTAACACCTGACTAACCTACAGGGGTAAGGCCTCTAAAGTACCTTCTTCTTCTTGAAATAAATGTCTTTGTTTTAACCATAGACATTATAACTGTATGCAAGTCCGATGAAAGGGGTGAAAAAACATTTGTCATGTTTGCAGCTTAATTTGAGGAAACTTCCTGACGATAGCCAGAAAATTGGCAATCCTTCCAGTAAATTTTATTTCCAATCACAATTTAAATTGTAGTGATTCTATGAAGGGGGAATCAGAAAATGGATAGCTGCTCCTAAGATCAGAGATAAACCTGATTTCATCACCTCTAAGTAAGTGCAGAATATTAACCCAAGCATTACTTTTTATGACTATATACCTCTGCAGTGTGTGCATCGACTATGTGTGTAGCTTTGGAACTGTTGGTAGATCGCGTGTCCCATCTATAAAAAAAAGTTATAAACAGGCTAATACTGTAACAATGCACACACAAAGTGCAACGGTTTGGTACTATAACTCATAAAAAGAGAAATTTGGCTCTAGATTTTTTCTGCTAAATAACTAGTTCAAGTTCTATAAAAATTTATGAATTTGCTTTGGAAAACCCTCACCAAGAGTAATGAAAACTATAGAGCTTGTAAGATAAACAGTTAAAGTGTCACTTCTGTCATTCTGGCACTATCCCTCTGTGATTTTTAAAACTTAGTCTTCATTATAATTTATCTATTAAAGACTCAAATGATTGTGGCATTGATATGAACACTTTAAATTTGTACAAATTTTAAGCATTGTTGGTTGAGGGGCAGTAGGGAAAAATTAATGTTCAGAAAATTTAAGTCATGGTTTATTGAACAATTGTACTTTTTTCTACAGCTCACAAAGTGAGTAACTTCTATAATACTAACAAGTGAAATAGGGACCTTACACATTGAGGACAGCAACTCCCAAGACGGCTGTTTAAAAATAACACACTTCTGGTTTGATTATTTTGATCAGACATGGCTCACTTGCTCTCTCTTTTTTCTGAGTTATGTTTCATGAAAAGATAAGGATCAAAGTTTTCATCCGAAAAGTAAATGAAAACTGTGAAAATAATTTACTTTTGGCCTTTCTATTGTCAGTAGTCGCAACTACTCTAACAAATAGCTTTTCATGCTGTGATTTTCAAGTTGACAGCAAGCAGATGGTAGATGGTACAGCATGGTACATTCCAACGTGCAGCAGTTGCATTCACCATTAATTTTTGCTATTGTCATGGGCAATGCCAACCTTGCTGCATGAGGTCCTTAATATCATTCAAAGAAACCTTACATCATAAGTTTGTGGTCATCAGCAACAGATCCAAAAACACTTTCATGTAGAAGGTGCCAAGCAACATCCTAAAAACCAATTTTTCAGTTAATTACAGTAATCCAATTTGTACATTATTTAGACGCTCTTTTCACTCGACAAACATCTGTTTCAAAAATTTGACTATCCTTGACTCTCCAGAAACATTAGGCTGGGTTCTAAATAGCTGCTGGCAATATATGATCCTTATGGCGAATCTTAGTTTCAATTGCAACTTATATTAACTCCTTGTAACCTGATCTCATCATCTCAAAATGCCTGCAACTGAGAGAAGAGTAGCATTGACTTAAATGTTCTTGCTACAATGTTGTGTACAGTCTGTTCATGCCAAAACAGTTGGCTGAAATTATGGTCTGTGTTGAACAGAATATAAAATAAGGCACGCCTGGGATTGTACTTGTAAGTCTTGATAAATTTCCTGTTTCCAGCAAAAACAGTCTGGATAATAATAACACATGTACAAATCACTATCTATGTCCTCTGTTAAAATGGAACACTACATAATCCAGGATTCGGGCATCCATAAATGTGGTTACTAGGAATTTACAATATAGGACAACCGGCAACATTTTGTATTAGGAAAGCCTGGTTTAAAACTTTGTCCGCTAGGGCTGGCAATTACAGATTATAATTAGTCTCTGCAAAGATGCTTTGTTTAAAACAGAAATGGTTTAGAACCAAAATTTTGCAAAATAATACACAACCTTCATTTTGTATTCTTCTATATATACACTTCAGCCTCCATTTGTTCCATTGTTTAAACAAAAAATATCAAAAAGACAGCTTACCTCAACAACCTGGGAGTGCCCAGTGAAAATCCTGTTTGCTTCTACAGTTTTTTGTTCCTTGACAATTGAGATGAAGCACTTTCAGCAATAAATTTCTAATAATACTTTACTCTTGAAATCGGTATGAGTGAGCTTCATTTTGGTGTAGCATGCTAGAGAAGTTCTGAACTTGTTATTAAAAGCTTTTTGACTAAAATTGACCCTCTTCAATCTTGTTGTTGCTTTCAACATTGCCAGCTACAGGCAGGGTTTTCAGTAGAAATTGCCAAGAGGGGTCACAGGGGCGACTTTGTTTTTGAATGAGGGGTCCCGAACAAAACCAGTGAGAAACAAAAATTCCATTTTTGCGTCCCAAAGAATTTTTTAGCATAAAACACGCAATATTTTGCGATAATGAAAACTCTGTACAGGCTTTCATTTTTTTAATTGAGATGCTTGCAAATGTTATGCCATTTTCTCAGAAGAAGCATTTGTTGCCATAGTGATTTTGATATACGCCACAACTCTTATCCAATCAAATTACAAGATTTTCTGGAACTATATTATAAACATCAAAAAGTTTGCTTTTTAATAATAGAATAGTTTAAATACATATTAAACTTTCGACTCATAACTTTGATTGATGAACACACTCTAACAAAACCAAAAGGGTAAATTTTACAAAAACAACAATTATTACTTAATATAACTAATTATTATTACTTTTAATTAATTAATTAATATTATTATTATTATTATTTAATTATTATTATTACTTTTTTAAAACTTCTTGAAATATCTTAAGAAACATTATTAGTAATGAGTGATATGTAATGTCAGAACTAACGAGTGATTTAACTAAAGAACTACAAAATGAAACAAACTAACCTTGGATGAGACAGAACTTATATCCCATAAACATATTGTCTAAAAACAAACAATCCAAATTAGAACAACAGTTTAAGGTATAATGGCTCATACACCATAAAATGACTTAACAAACAAAGAGCTAGAATTATATTTATCAAACCATTTGGTTTTTAAATTTATCATTGTTCATAAAACATCAACAACTCAAGACCTACATGGTCATCTGAAGCACTGAGTAAATTTCCGTTTACGTTTGGGTTCCATGACAAGCCATAACCTTCCTTTTGGTGTCCTCGCAGCCTCAAATCAGGGTTACACTCTCCATTTGGATCTGATGCAGACAGCCAACAAAACAAAAAGTTGAAAAAAAAGAAATGCTACACTTCAAACATTCGGAGCTTTCTAAATTTAATTCAGGAAAAAAAATTTCAGTTGATAAATATCCTTGTAATTTCAATCAGCACTATTATCATGCAACTTTTATTAAATAATCTAATATTTTAATAGGATGTATGAAAAAGAAACTATCTCTGTATAAAATAATATTCTTAAAACACAGTAGCTTTCGGCTGTCTTAACACCACAGCCTTTATCAACTGACGACAAAGACTGTAGTATGACAACCAAAAGCTACTGTGTGTTAAGATTTTTTTTCAGAGATTGTTTCTTTTATATATTCTATTACGATTTTACCTGCATACTCTTAAATGCATCTTAAAATAATATTTTAATGTAGCAAATACATAGATACAATGTTTATTTGAACTGTTTCATTAGTATACATGAATGAACAATTATGTTTTGCTCACCTGGTTTTGACGGATGTTTGGTGTAATCAAAAACTAATACATCAGCAGTTGGTGTTTTGGTAGCAATAATACAAGGATTCTGTGGCATGTAACGAGCTCTACAAAGCAATAGACATTAAAACTTTAAGTTTTATTAATTCAATCGAGATCTAACTTCTAATTTGATAACAAAACTAATAAATAAAACACAATTGATTTAAGCAAACACAAAATGACCAAATAAGGTAATTCATTGACCCTATGTATAAATGGTAGCTATTCTAATATCTACATTCGAATTAGCCCCACTAGCTTTATTTTGGGTAACAATTTTTTTGAAAGTTTGGCTTAAGAATGAGGCTAATAGAAAAAAGACAAAAGAATGCTAAATTGCCGCCATTTATGCATAGGGTCTATTAATTGAACAAGAAAAACAAGCTCCAAAACAGGCTGCATCAAAAGTTCTGACTTTGAAGAAGCTTTGTCATGACAAAAAAACTTGCTAATGAGTCTGAAAATACTCAACATTAAAGAAGCATGTGAACTCACTGAATATAAAAAAGTTATAAACTAAAAGAATATAAAGTTCTTGCTTAATAATTGAAACTGCACTGTTTGGCCCCATGTTGTACACATTGTATTACTTTTCTTTTTCAATACTACTTGTAAATGTCATTACTGTATGTCAGCTGTGTAACCAAAAAAGTATATAATTTATGAACAAATTAAACTGAATTGAATCCGTTCATTATACATCTAAAGGAGTTTTAATGAGAGATTCTCATTCCCAATGAGCCAGCTGAACCAAGAGGCGAGGCAGCATCTCAGAGCCATGTGTACAAGAGACTCTTATTTCCTTCTTCCAACACCCTATTTCAGCCGTAACAAATTATACTCAGGTTATTCGGATTGGAGCCTGGGGATGCATACAGCCGGGTTGTTTGAAGAGACAGAATAGCCATGCGGCGTCAGACCAACATCTCAGTGGATAGCCGACGTTCTTTTAATGGATAGTGAGTGTTTGTGTCAGTGAATTAGGTGAAAGCATGAGAATTTAGGCACATACCTGTTTACTTCACCTTCATGGTTGATTTTGATTTCGATTTCAATCTTGCCACTCACTGAACCAAAACCACCAAATTCTGTAGAACATCAATAGAACTGATCAGTCTGCTATGGTTATAACATTTTGAAAGGGTTAGGGCTAAAGCAGTCTTAGTATCTCAACAAGCAACCAGAGAGTATTTCGGAAAAAAAGAACTTTGTTTAAGCAGCTTAATTATCAAAATAATTGAAAGAACACTCATCAAGTTGTAACTTTAAAGCTTCAAAGCTATTAGAAAGAAAAATTAAAACTGGGAATTTAGTAAAACCGCTTATCACTTGAATCAGCAATAAGGCATGTCAGTCAATTACATATGCTAACTTCAAAGTTTTTTGCAGAGCACAACAAAACTAAACAGCATAATAACACATCAGCTTATATCTTAAAAGCTGCAAAGATCTCAGTCACTCGTATAAAATACAGTTGTAGAACACCACTGATTGGAAGTTTTTGACTCTGTTTTAAACCTCAAAGACCTTGATACATACCCCCTTTCTCATTGTCATAATGACTAGCATCAAACTGAGAGTCGTCATTTGGTAACTGGACACTGGCAATAACAAGATGATTCTGCTCGTCTGACCTAAAAACAAAATTACAGTATAACATATATAAATGATAACAAGACATTTGGCACTGAAAAAATTGCCTTTGGTAGCATCATGCCAAAGAAGAAAAATCTTGCATCATTTTAACAATATATTTAATTGAAACACCTTTATAAGGTATAAGAATTCTTGGTGGAGGGGTTGGTGCAGTGGTAAGATCTCTGCTTCCCAATCCTAAGGTTAATGGTTTGACCCCCAGCCTGGTTGAGGGTTGAATATTTTGGTGACATTCTTTCCCGCTAAAGGCAACTCAGCGAGGGTGGGTAAATGAGTACCAGCATGTATGGATTGCTTTCAAAAGGCTGCCCGAGGCGGCTTCCAGTCCGTTGGGGGTAAACTGATCATTGTAAAGTGCCTTTGAGCATTCAAATGGAGAAGGTGCCCACTTTACCTTTTTTGGTGTTTAAAAAATATCAGCAAACATTTTCAATCATGATGATCAAAATGTGGTCAAGAATGCTTGCTGATTTTTTTATAAACACCAAAAATAGTTTTATACCTACATTTTATTCATTTCATACATGCGTGCGAATAAACCATACGAACATTCAATGGATGCAATTGTTAAAGACTTGATTTAATTAAGCTTTCTAAAAGTATCTGTAACATTGCTATTTAGTGTTTTGAGGTGTTTCGCACTTCTAATATTTTGGTAAGCTTACGTGTGTGTTCCAAGGATAAGGCGATGTACTGAGTAGTCCTTGCCTTCAGGTCTGCAGAGAGAACATAAATTTTTTTTTACCATCATAATTTATTTTTTCATAAAACACAAATACTATAACATGTCGGACTTACAACTATATTTTATTAGTAAGAAACAGCACACAAAGTTCAAATTTGAAAACTTTCTTGAAAAGTTTTCATCAGTCCAAAAACCATCATTATGTGTGAACTCAACACTCATGAAATGTTACTACAAAGTATTAAATAACAGTAGCAGTAAAGGATGTGACAACATTCCAGCCAGTGGAGCCAAAAGGTGATGAAAGAACTTTTTACATAATAGTTTCCTCAACATCTCCACGCAAAACAACTTTTAATCAACTCAAGAATCCTGCTTTGGTCTTAGAATTGTTCTACCACGACATTTAATAGTCAATAGTAAACAACCATAATTATTTGGCGCGAAGAGCATGGGACTGTGCTTTTACAGCAACAAACATTCCTAGTGTTGTCATTTTCTAAATCACATTCTCTATGCGCTTCAAAACCACCAAAAACAAAAACTTTTCATACTTATTTTCAGCAAAACAAGTTTTTAGTTATCCCATCCCGAGTCGAACAAACCGACTGGTGATTCACTGATAATATTTCAATCACTTCATGAAATGGCGGTAGAGCTTTTCTAGCAAACGGGGAATTTAAATGTCTTAAACAGACAACTAATCGTCATTTGTACAATAGACTCTGGACAGTACATAGTCAGATCAAAGCGAAACCACGTGTGTAATTTAATTTAAAAGATATAAATTCTCAACACGGATAAAGTACTAAGAGAAGCCTTGAACATCAGCGCCGAGCATGAAATCCTTCGATGGAGACATTTACTTACCTCGTAACATCTGGCAGCCACTGAACAGTCAAACTTGGCCACTCCAGCGCGTGTGTCATTACAAGATCATACAGAAATGGTGTGTTCTTTTTCCAAATCTTGTATTCCTCATTTATGATTCGTTCTTCCACTGCATCGTCAAAGGGTTCTTTACGGAAATTCAAAGTATTTTTTAATTCACTATTTCGTGAGACACGACTTGTTGCAAATGACGTTTATATCTTACCGTTTTCCTTTGGAGAACCTGACATTATGAAGTAAAGTTACTCTGAAACCGGCAAAGTCCAGTGAAACTCGCAAAGAATATGGCGTGCAAAATTCTATTCCCCGCCAAATGCATCAGGCACGTGACTAAAGTAACCAATCAGTTGCGTCAAATCGTTTAGCAGCCGCTGACCACCAAAAACAAAAAAAATCGAGCCACAGGTAGCCCAACAACTCTTTTTAATATTATGGCACAAACAAAATAATCGATTTGTGCAACATTGTTTGCCACGGCACTGCACTACTAGTGTAAAAAATGAAAATTCTGAAATTGCAGGACTCATTATTTTCTATAAAGCTTCTTGCGTATCAAATAATCTACCAAGCTTCTTGCATATCAAATACCGAATTTCGTATTTTCTAAGATACACACACGAATGTTCGCAAAGTTCGCTAACTCGGTGTTTACAATGGTTCGAGTGTATTTAAAAATCAACTAAACCTACCACAAAATTGCAAAACACTCGTGTTCGTGTTCTTCATCCACTACCAGTCGAAAGCACTGACACTTCAATAATTTTATTTAACAAAGAAAACATGTACATATTGACTACAGAGTTCACTTTAAATTTTGGAATGTGCCTAGCTTAAAATGTTCCCACCATGACGTCATAGACAACCGCTGACAGGCGTTTCTGAGCCGTCGTACCGCTGAATGAAAAGCCGATTAGGGAAAAGGTTAAAACAATGGTACTTCCTAGGAACCCAGTATTATGTGCCGCAAAATAGATATTGATAAAGTGCTTGAACCAACGCCTTCTTTGTGGAGAGAGGAGTCCATAATACAATAAAAACCAAAACCCGTAAATCAGGTTTTGAGAAATTGAGCTCTGAAAAAGTTGGGGAGGGGTGGGGTAGGGGGTATGTGCCGCCACCCACCA
>JAOBAT010102323.1:0-15701 GCA_026413305.1 Hydrozoanthus tunicans
TGTTGGAACCACTCAAGACGTCATCAGATGAAAATTTTAAACGTAAATATCTCAAGAACCAGGAAAGATTTTAGCAATTTTTTTTCACTGTTTTTCCTCATTTAGAATGGTCTTTCCACTGAAGTAATAAAATTTTTCACTTCATATGCACTTTAAGCAATGACTTTCTTCTTGTAATTATAAAGAGCAAACTTCAGTGTCGAATAAGAAACAATAGTCGGAAACGTGGCTTTGCAAGCAATCGTGAACATAGTCATTAGGAATTACATGGAATTACTGCTTATAAACAAGGTGACGTTCCTACAAAATGAGTGTGGGGACCCCTGATTTCATTCAAGATAAATACTCAATAGACAAAGTTTAACACAAAAAATCTCAGTGTACACTGTAGCTTCTATTACAGTGGAATGACCTTAAAGGGGATGTTTCGGTACAAAATCCTAGGAAAAGGAGGGGAGGTAGATGTTTTTAAAACTGGTGTTTTATGGTTAGAAAAAATATGAAATGCCTTTGCAATATTGGGTAGTTGAATAACAGTTTTACGATTGTATTACTCACAGTTTGGGTTTATTCGGCGGTACGTCCACTCTATGCCACCTGTCAACATAAAAGTAGTCAAAAAAATTATTAAGTTGAAAATACTTAGCAAAATTGTTCAGTTTTCCCTTGGTGTGAGTCTAGGGCCGTAAGAATTCATATATTCTGAATTCTAGAAATTCTAGGGCCATAAGAACGCATGTTTTTTTAATTCTAGGAACTCTTGAGCCGTAAGAATGCCTGTATTCTCAATTCTAGGGCCCTAAGAGTGTCCGTATTCTGAATTCTAGGAATTCTTAGGCCATAAAAATGCCTGTCTTTTGAATTCTACAAATTCTAGGTCTATACCAAAGAATGCTTGGATTGTTAGACTTACACATTGTTGTCGCTGCTGTCACATGAACTCACATCATCGAACTCCGTTATGTTTCTATGTGGACTAAAAAGATAAGAAACCACCTCGTTAAATCTCTATTTATTGCTCAAATTTTTTTAACGCAACATCATTTTAACAGAAATTATTTTTTTTAACACCAGCAATAGTGGAAATTTAATCAATGCTTTTGGTTTCGTCTAGTATAATACAAAAAAAGGTAAGAAGGTGCATTTATATAGCGCCTTTTCGACATGAAAGCTCGAAAGATGATCAGTTTACCCCAAGTGGACCGGAAACTTCAAAGCGAGCAATGCATGCTGGTACTTATTTTACCGACCCCGGAAGGATTGGGAGCTTGTGGTCTTTCACGGGAAAAAAGGTCAACCAAAATATTCAACCCTTGACCAGGCCGGGAATCGAACCGGGGACCTCAGGATTGGGAGGCAGAGATCTTACCACTGCGCCAACCCGCTAATATATAGCCATTGAAGTACAAAATCCGAATGATACTCACGCTATTCTGTAGGATACAGTGTAGAGAAGAACATTCCTGTAATCAGCCTTGATTGAAACCTCATTCCACTTTACTTCAAGGCAAATGAAGCTGCATCGAAAGCCTCCGGCGTTTTTTGTAATTGTCACGTTGATCTTCTGAATGTTACCTGAAAAAGTTTAACAAGCATGGTTTCCTCAGCAACTACCTACAATCAATACCATTCAAATTTCGTTTGTTGTATCAGAATATAAAGCCTTCAAGCTGAAGACTGAAAGGAAGAATCAGTTGCATTTCTTTCAGCCAATATTGTATATTGTAAAATTTGTTAATAAATATAAAACTGAACAACGTTTCGGTGTGGCATTCACCATCGTCATGTTCCAAATGTAAATGCGTGTAAACTTCATTCTTAAATTATGGTTGAAAACGTTCAATAAAGGGCGAACAACAAAAGCGTATGCAACACCAAAACATAGTTCAGTTTTATTTTTATTAACTACTTTTATAGTAAAATGTACAACTACATCACTGTATATTATGTTTCGTTAAAACTTCCCTCTGTCTGAAACAGAAAACAATCAAAACTTATGATTCTGAAATAATCAATTGTTTTGTTCAAACGTTACATGATAAGGTTTTACAAATGAATAGTCTACTTATTTCACGTTATGTCTCTTCGGAGGTTGAGTGACAACTGAAGCTGAAGATCACCTGGCACAGGCCCTTTTGAGAACCGTTTGAGGCTCAAATCGCCAAAAAAATTAAGAACAATGAGCTTTGTTCAAATTAACTGATTCTTATTTAAAAAAGAAAGATGATAGATGAACGTTTATTTAATTTTAAGCTTAGGGTAGTCTCTTCAATTGCAAAGGCAAACTGCTATCAATGAGAGCCCTGAGCACTTTTAAATCAAAAACTACAATTTACAACAATAAAACGAGTCTCTAGGAACAATTGCTATTTACACCTAGAACTTGTAAAAACTCTATTTTGAAAATTCATTGTAAATAGTGCAGCCATGGTTAAAAAAAGGCTCTCTTCGCAATCCTTGTCCTCACAGCAGGCACATGTTGTAGGTATGAATTTGATAACTTGATTTTAAAAGCGAGTACTGTATTCACTGTCTTTCTTGTCGACGTTAATTGCCGTTCTCGTTGCTATATATGCTGTACTTATACTCACATGCTTTCTGGTTTCCATTTGCCTTAGATATAGCGAGTGGATGCTTCGAGTTAGATAAGCCGGTTCTATTCCACTTCAGAACATTGTCAATCAGAGGATAAATATCCTTGGGACAAAGCCGTGGATTCAAATGAACCATAATTCCTCCCTCGGAAATATACAACTGAGATCCTTCAAATGGCCACAAGTTTTCCAACTTTGCATTATCAAGAACGGCTAATGCATACCTAGATTTTAAAAGACAAACCACCGAGGTAAACATACTATTCACCAGTAAATCGTTTCTATGATTCTGAATTTTACCCAATTTTAATTTGAGTGAGACATGTACTTTTTAATGACAAGAGATCAAGGGAGAACAGGCAATTATACTCGATGCCACTGTTAAGGTTTACCACCTGGGACCTACGGTTTAACTTTATCCGAGAAGATGCGAAGGTCTAACGGAGCGCCTTCCCCTCAGTTGTTTTAAGACCCTGAGTGAAGGTCCAGCACCGGGAATCGAACCCAGGCCTCCCGCACGACAGACCGGCACCTTACCAACTGGGCTAACCAGGCGGTGGAAAATTGTCATTGCCCCACATGCATTTGTTATCAACCTTGAAAAAAAATCTAACGTATTGTAATAGCTTAAAGTACAGGATCATTCTTTCTTTTTCTGCTTAAGAGTCGAATCAATTGCCTCCATTTCAATCTCATGATTACACTTAATTAGCGTACGGCCTGGCTGCTACAAATTTTGCAGTAAGCCAGCCCTGCCCACTGGCAATCCTACTAACAAGTCCCCCTCCTGAATACTTAGCCACATTTTTCCCCCCTCCAATCCCTCCCAGCCGAAGGGGGGGGGGGGGGTACTCCCTCTGATGGCATGATAGGGATACTCATATTTTCGAAGGGTTAAAAGCAGCAATTTGATATTGTTTAGGGGTTTTCAGAGAAAAATCAAGTATATTTCTTAAAAACGATGTTTTTCAGATGTGCAAAAACAAAATGAGCTTGTGTCTCCTTCAGATTCTCCTGCCTTTTCAAACTTGATGCTACTGAGATTTTGGAGTCAAAAATTATCACGCCTTGTTTTTTTAGGGTATTTTTTCACATTTCCTAGGGAGCATCTCCATCCTTTCTCACCCCGAAGTTCCCCCCCCCCCCAACCTTTTTCCTACATTTTCTATACATTTAGATTTTCATTCTTATGAAAGCTAGTGAAAAATGTATTTTTTTCCTTTGTACAATAACCGCAATTATTTTTTGTCATTGGTATTTTTATAGCTCTAAGAGGTTTTCTACAACATTTCTATTCAACTGAAGATGGACAAAAGTGCTCGCCAATTTGAAATAGTGCATTCAGTGCGAATAAAATTCAAAACGAAAGACAACGACTTAACGTCACATGGTTGGAAAGGACTCCAAACTCTTTACTAGCGTTAACAAAGAACGAGTGAGCTTTTTTCTCAACACTCGGCCTGCAGCCACGCTAACTTCGTGATGATAATGTGAATTTGATCGGGAAAGGGAGAATTTGATCTTCCGCCTTTACGAACATGTGACATCAAACATTTCTAATAAGCTTAAAGTCCCTATCAAGCTTAATATTTTACTTAAAGATAAAAACTGTCGTCATCTGTGAACTCAAAATTCGAAAAACCAAAGAAAATTTCCACGTCTAAGTATGCTTTTTAATCAAAAAAAGATCGGAATGTAAATTTTGACCGAGCAGGCCAGGGACTGGTAACCTGTGATGTAGCAGCAGTGAGTTATGTGGTTTTTGTTTAAAAATGATCATTTCTGTTAAAAAATGTCATAAAAGTTTTATTTCAAACATTTTCAAGAGAATAATTCATTGATTAAAGTAATAATAAACCGACTATTGTAGCCAGAATTAAAATTTTTTGGGATAAAAAAGATTTTCTCTGCTTCATGCCTCGTGCTACGTCATATGCCTCCTGCTACGTCATCATTTCACGCTTCAAGTCTAAAAAATGTAACAGGAACGGCGAGAAAAGGTTTTATTTTCGAAAATTACTATTATTAAAGGGTTCTACTTTTCATCTGGAACTTAATAAAATAAGCTTGATATATAGGGACTTTAAAAAGTTTCGCAGCTTTGGCCCTAAAATTAGGCATTTTGTCACAAGTTAGTAAAAATATCCACGAAATTCTTCTTAAAAACCAGTAACCAGTGTCTATGCGGAAATTATACAGATCAAATTTTAATTTTAGATATTTTAAACTAATTTGAAGATTTCGATTTCATGCTTACTTCTCGTTGTAGAGTTCTGTTGGTCTAATATTAAAAGGAGGCTTCCTTGGTCGAATTTCTCTCAGGTTTCTCAGGAAGTTTAGAGAGATCAACGCTGACGATTCTCTTATGAGGACATAGCCATTTACTCTTTCTATTTTGCCAAGATATTCTTCAAGAAATGAAGTGACTTTTCCTAGAAAACAAAAATATTGCCATGAAGTCATACCGAACAAGCCTAATTATACGACAGGGAAATAATCATAGTATTTTAATTACTACTACAAATTGCCCTTGTATCACAACTTCAATAAGTCAAGTGTTTAGAAGGATCTTATCAAAATTAACTGTAGGAAAACTGGTACTAGTAAACGAAAGGAAATTCTATGGCCCTACTTTAGGTACAGGCTGTAACAATGCCTGTGAAAAGAACATTTTTATAACTTCCGTGGCTAGACCTTGCTTAATGAGGAATTGCAGTGAAAAATTTGTTTCAAAATCTTTTATGGTTCTGGAAATATTATCATTTAATGTTCGCAACTGGTGATGTAATTTGGGGTTACAAAGAAGTTGAAGTAGAATAAGTATTAAATGTATTTCATTATAGTTAACTCATTAAAGCCTTTGTTATTGAAACATTTCTGTTTTTAGATTTAAAGGAAAATTCTATGTGAGAAACATATAAAATTATTTAAAATCAAACGGTTTTCTTTCCTTCTGTTTTGGAGTTTCTGATTGGCTACATATTTCACTTTAAAACTATGTTGTACTCTGGTCGATGTGTTCTCAGTATGATAAACTAAACGTTCTGGTGTGGGAAAATGAAATGCTGCAGAACAATGGGAAGTTCCCTAGTTCTTACACGGACCTTTACCAATATAAACTATATAACTATATAACAATATATACTTTTGATCAGAATTTAGTCCACTTTGTTAAGTGACAGAGTTTTGAAAGATCTTGACACATTTTTGTCACACAACAAAGTCACATTTAATTGAAACCTAAAAGGGAGGAGAAGATATAGTGACATAATAATAATAATAATAATAACAATAATAATAATAATAATATCAATAGTCTTTATTGGTGATCAGAAAAAAACACTTATCCAATGTTACAATTTCAAACTATATACAATTAAATACATCTATATACAAATTTACCAATTTAAAAACAAAGGAATCTTTAAAACACTATACTTATATATTAACCTATTGATAAAAACACTCTTAAAACACTCCGTATTGATTAAGACTCTATATATGGCTGCTTTTCCTTCTCAAGTTATAGGTCGAAGTTTTCTGTTTAGGAAAACACATTCCCAGCGGATGACTTCCATGGTTTGCTACACGTTTAAAGATGCTTTTGTCTTGCTTCTCTAAAAATAGTTTAACTCTAACAATAGCATACCAAGCTCCTTCTTACTTATCAGATTTACTTAAACTTCACCGTCCAATCCGCACACTTCGCTTTTCTGAAAAACCCTTCTTACAGACCTCCAACCATCCTAACACAATCTACTATGGTGAGAGGGCGTTCTCCTTCTCTGCACTGAAACTTTGGAACTCTTTACCTGAGCATATTAAGCCAGCATCGACCCTTTCATCTTTTAAGACCTACCTAGTTATAGTTTATCTGTTTTTACATTTTTATTGTAGCTAAAGTAATTTGAAACTGTAGTGTTTACCTAGTTATAGTTTATCTGTTTAAATCACATTTTTATTGTAGCTAAAGATATTTGATATTCGAAGATTTTTTTTGTCAGCGCAATGAGATTTTGAAATGGCCCATCAAGCACATCAATATTATTATTATTACCTGCTCCACTCTTGATAGAGAGCACAAGATTACCATTAATAACTGTGCAATCTTTCAAACTTGTAAGCGAAGACAGCAACTCCAGTGGTTTAGTAACATCACACACTGATAACACAAGAAAAAAACAAAGAATGAGTTTCTAATGAAAGAATAACAGGGGGTGTTAGTCCTGGGGGGGGGTACTCCCTACATTGGGATGACCATCATATTTTTTAGGGGTTAAAATTGCCAGTCCGGTATTTTTATAGGGGTTGTAAAAACGAATCCAGTGTTAAACCAAGAGCCTGGTATTTTTTTAGGGTTTAAAAAACGCCAAGCTATTGGACTGCTTGCAGCCTTGTGTTTTAGCAAACGTGCGTACTGATTAGAAGTTTTAAAAAATGTCTTTTGGCGAACGCTCTATGGCGTGCGTGCCTTTACTCACTGCATATCACGTTAAAAAAACCAAGAGGTATTTTTCAGGGGAAAAAATTTTTATCCCTTGGTAATTTTTAGGGTATTTTGGGGACTTTTTCTATGGTCATTCCTACCCTTTTGACCCTGAAGTACCCCCCCCCCCCCGGATGTTAGTTTCTGGAGCATAAAGATTTAATCAACTGAGTTCTAGCTGTAAGGATTACAGGGAGTCAGCTAGCTTGGGTCAGGGAGACTGTTCACCAGAAGTTAGGTTGTTGGTGTTGCTGGGTCCGGACCTTCACAAACCTGACACAGTCTATAATAATTTAGTAGAAAACAACTAGCACACTATCCCACATGCTGCAAATGTGATTGGCTAATTTATCTACTCAATGTCTAGCAGTGAAAACAGAGAAACTGACAGTATTTCTAAACAAAAAGCAATGGCAGATTGTTTAAACACTGTCTTGTTTTTAAGTTCAAAGGTAGTAAATTAGTTTTATTGACTACCTTTAAAACAATAATTAGACTTCTCCATGGCAGCCCAATGAGACTTTTATTTATGGCAAGAATGCACTAGCTTTTGCTCCCCTCTCACACAACTATCAGTATGGGCCAGTAGGTTTTCAAAACAGGGCAGGTGAACAGGGCCAATACATCGAGAAGATACAGAGATCAGAAAGAGAAGATAGATACACACAAAGGCAACTTGAAACTGCTAAGTATGGATATGAGAACTTCAATGGTGGATGAGTTAGTGATTCAAATCACAAGTGGTTTGTAACTGTCAATGTCATTAACCTTATTAAGTATAGCCAAGAAGAATTTTGTGATGTCTTGAACTTATGCTACTCCTCTTTGCTTCCTTCCAAAAAAACCAAACAAAACAAACAAAACATAGACCCATAAGAGTCTAAAAACTGTTGAACCAAATATGAAATGAGTGATTTTCAAAGTTTCTTGGACCTGAACAAAAAATTAAAGTAAAATATTTTCTTGCTTCCTTCCTGACCGACCATGCAGCTGCATAAGCTAGTTTACAAAAGTAATTAAAACAAAACAACGAGTCACATGAGAAAAGGCAATAGGACTCAAAATCCCTTCTAGGCCTGCCACCCAAGACCTACCGTTTAACGTACTTAATGACCTGAGAATATTGAAGTGAACTCACCTCTAGGGCATTTTTCGTTTTCACACTTCTTACATACAGGCTTTCCAAAGCTAAAAGGATTTGTTGGATCACGTTCTTTATATTCCTTATATCCAGCAGGGCAGCCTTGGACACATTTGCCATCATGTTCCGAAAACCGATATTTGCATTTCTTGACACACAAAAAATCTTCGTACTTGAAAGAAAAAGACATGCCAGTCAGTTTTAATTATAGTTAAAAAAGGTTGCTCTAAACATGAAAGTGGTTCAAACTCAAAGGAAAAACTGAGTAATAAAATTTAGGTATTTTCTGGATGCTTGGAGTGTTATATGCAAGTCAAAAAAATATAAACCTATTAATATGTAATGTTGAACTTCAATTGATTGTTTGATAAAAATGATAAGCTTTATACCATGAAACATGGAGCTGATGTTTATGGCTACAGTCATTTGCCTTAGTAGAGACTTTAATTATATGATTCTCTACTCATGATCAGACAAGGACTAAAGTCCAAGATTTAAATTTGTAGAGACAAACTGAATTGATAGTTATTAAAATCAAAAGTTTCAGTTTTCTTTTCTTTTTCTGTAAGAACCAATTATTTTCTGTGTCAACTGACCTCTAAAAAACCAGATAGACACTTGTGAGAGCATGTACCATCCTCCAATCTGAAGCGTCGGCAAGCATGGCAGTGTCTCGCTGAGTTTGCTTTACTGCACCCTCCGAGACACTCAGAATGGCAACAGACACTTTGGCTTCCATCTACACACCCACCCACACAGTTTGAATGACAAACTAAAAATTGAAAGTTTTGAAAAAGCAATTTATATCAATGATTTTAACTACGCCAGTACTATATTATGTATAACTCATATACAAAATAATTAAAAGTCTTAACTCAATATATATGTTAACTTTCAAGACATGCAAATAAACTAAAATTTTTACCTGTTTATTTCAACTTACGGTGTAATTTTATGAAATAGACAGATCCAGAGTTTCAGCTAACTTTTTAGAGATCATAAATTAGCTAAAACGTTTTAGAGGTGGCTAAAAAAATTGTTTTTATAGGAAGCCCCTGAGCTGGTTAATTTTTACTTGGTACACAAAACCAGTTTAATAATTTTAAAATTGTGTTACATGGTGAAACATATTGTTATGTGATTCTTTTTTTGTCGAACAGTGACCAATCAAGTGAAATCGGAAGCAGCAGGCTGCTTTTACTATAGCTAAAAGCCTAAAGAGGTCATTCAATTTTGGTTTAGTGCGTGTTTCTTTATTTGGAAATTATGTGACCATAATAAATTATCAGGCTTCAAAACCCTGGCAAAAATTGCTCTGAAAAAAGCCTGTGAAGCTACGGTGAATATTTTTTCAAAAGTAAAGAGAGCAGGGACAAAATTCACTGTTCGCTGGCTCTTATCTGAAACCCTGCAGACTGATTTCTGTCTCAATTAACTTGTAACTACCAGTAACCAACTTTTCATAACTTGTTTTCATAATATTTCTGTGGGTAGTTTAGGAGAATTTTGTTTTAATCTTCAGAGAGTTTGTGGCAAATGATATAAATTAACATCATTTTCTAAACTACCTAATAAAATTAGCTGTAAGGAAAATCTAGATGATGGCAGTTGCTGAGAAGCTATAAAATTTAACACAGCTTGAGACAGCTTTTAACATGCAGGCATACCATAAGTGCGAGACCACTGCAGCAACTTGAAGCGTAAAAGTTAAATGGCTGCATACCTACATACTGAACTATTAATTTGCTTATCACTGATGGAGATTAAAGCACAATTATTCTGTCTGTCGGTTACTAACTAACATAATAGCTGCAGCTACACTAGATCAAATTTTTGGCATAAAGGGTACATCTTGTGACACATCGTTGCTACACTCCCTATCCATATGCAAGCTTCATGTAGGACCTGTAGGCTAGCAATTTCAAGATAACATATTTGCTCAAATAAGCACCCGAGACGCTTATTACTTAACCTTTTAATTTTTAAGGGGAGTGCTTATTCAAGAAGGGCACTTGTTTGAGGGGGGGGGGAACACTTATTAAATTATAAACATTTTAGTCGCAAAGGCATTCAAATCTTATAGGTATCTTTCATTATACAACAAAACGCAACATGAAAAATATCGTCGAGAACAACACAATTACACATTTTTGAGCGTATTTAACAAAAACGAAGTGAAAAAAGTTATCAGGTCAAGAAAGCTTGAGAACTGACTTGTTCCAGCAGCATCAACGATGAAAGAAATTGCTATGAAATTTGAGAAGGAAACTTTGAGATTTCAAAGATCTTTGTGAACATTTTCTAGTTTTCTCATGAACTGCAAGCACATTCTGCATCGATATCAAAGCTATGTGCCAGTTATCACTGCAGTTCTAAAAAAATGCAATTTCACATCAGTTCTAGTACTTTTCTGGGGGGGCAAGGTTATAGCACAATTATTGAGGAGGTGGACATAAGGTTTTTGGATTTGTTGAAATATAATTATCTGGGTATTCATTGGTGGCTCTTTGCTTGAGGTAACAATTGCATTCATTTGTCTATTTGAAAATTAATCTAAAAGTAGATTGCATTAGAAGAATAAACTGGTCATGCCCTGTTGAGTTATAATTTATATCAAATACCATAATTTTCTAATAAGCCCCTTCTTTCTAGTAAGACAACCCATTTTTTGAAGCAAGGAATTTATTAAGCCCCCCTCCCCCAATCCTCTCAGTGAGAGATAAATAAGCATCCCCTCTCTGGGGGACTAAATAGAATATGTCTATCTCTGAGGAGGACATGCCCCAAGAAGACTGGTAGATCTAGTCATTGATATGGATTGTGATGTCATTAACATTGAAATCTGATATTCAAATTAAGCTTAGCCTGATTGTTGATTGATATGTACCGACACTTCTCTAAGGCACAAAGACATCTTTTGCCTTTGGAAGTTAAAGTGATTTTTTAGTTTAATTAGTAGCCAGTGCTTAAATGGCAACTTAAGCTCAAACATTTGTAACAAGTTTATGAACAGTTAGTTAATCTTAATGCAAGATAGTTTCATTTTGTTAAAATTGCTGACAGTTAATCTTGTGTATGCGGAAGATGGATGAATGAAAGAATTTGAGAGTCATGCCAAAGATATTCTGTTAAATTTATTAAGTGCCCTCTCTCAAACAAGACCCCCCTCTAAAGTGCAATTGTAAATGATAATAAGCCCTTAACAGAGAATATACTGTAGTACAAGATTTAAGGGAAAATCTGATTAAAGTTGACTCCTATAATTTCAGCAAATGGCACAAAATTAGACATGCAATTGATAATTTTAAACACTAGCTCATTTAGCTTGTCCTGAGAAGCTTGTTAAGGTACTGACTTTGAAGGCCAAATTCTTTCACTCTATTTCATCTACCAAACAAAAAGGTTCCGCTCAGCAAAACTATTAAAATGGTTGAACTTAGACAATTATTCACTCAAGCAAAGCCTGCATGACATGATTTATTTCTAGTTAATCCATTTTTGGCTTCATTCTTATCATACATTATCTTTTACTACCACTGACTTCACTGTAAAACAACAAGTTTGTTGGTGGTAATTGATAAAAGAAAGTGCCAGCAAAGTCAAACTCCATCGAGCCTACAAATTACCCATTAATTGTAACAAATTGGTTCCAATTAAGGAAAGGAAAATCTTTTAAGCAACATTTATTAGACATCTAAATTTTACTGCATGGTTGGTTATTATTGTTAAAGAACAATGCGTTCCGTGTGACTATAGAATTATATTACAAGAATGTCAATGAAATATTGTGCTTTAAGACAAAGAAACATGCATCAAAGGCCTTGAACGAACTCTTTCTTTAAACAATGTTCTGAAATAGCTAGGAACTTAAATTTAGCTTATTGAAAAGATCCAGTTGGTTAATGTTGCTGTTATGGCTCAGTTTCAGCAGTTAAAAACAATCATGAGAAAAAAGAGAGAAACAAAAGAAAAATACTTGGTTAACATAACAAATCAATATTTTAGATGCTTATCAGCATTTTGGTGAAATTGTTGGTGGGGTTTAAATATCACCCACTCATGTAAATCCTAATAATAAAAGATGCTATCTTAATATATTGTAGGCTGGTTCCTTTTACGTTTTTATATGTTTGAAATTATAGTGGTCAGACAAAAGTCAGCTGAAGATGGTTTATCAGCTAATGGTCAAAAAATGGCTCAATATCATGTGTAGCTTGCGAAAGCCAGCCTAGTTAATACCTCTTTAACAATGACAACTGCAAAACAAATTCATGTACATAAGGCATCATACAATACATGTTTTTGCAAGGGCCCACACTCCGGATTCCCTTCAATATTTGCTAAGTTTACTTTAGTCTTTAAACATATTATTGAAAATGATTTGCCGGTGTGATTTTTCAAAACAACAGCTTCGCTGGTTTCGATCGGCCCAGTTTCTACACAACTACAGTTGCTAAAATAACTTTAAGTCCAGATATGATTCGAAATGAAACAAAAAAACTTTCGTTCGCAATATTCTACATTTAGACGTTCGACAACAGCAAATGCAAGCGTCAGTATTGTGATCTTGAAATGCTTAGCACTCAATATCATAAACGTACATAATTATTTATGACAAAAAAGCTATTTTTTCCCAACTATTCCATAAACTCAGTAAATGAGTTTTGTCTGAGTAGATTTTTTATTATCAAATGTAACACTAATGTTTTAATAATTTGACTGCTGGCAATCATTTATATTTTTTAGCTGGATTTCGAGAAATTGTGACTCGAAACGATATTCACGTCGACATCAATTTAATCCCTTGCCAGTTTCCTGTAGGCGACAAATCCGTAGATTGTTAATTTCCTGCCAGTTTTGAAATAAACTTGTGAGAAAACGACATATTTTTTAACAGCATAGCAATTAATTTAGCTTTGACCGAGCAAAAATTCTGATCTTTTCTGAGTGATTCGTAGTCAGAAGAACATACAGTCAAGGTCCAGTGGTCAAAACTACTTCTTTTTTCAATTTTTGTCAGCTAGCTAGCTTGATCGTTACAACACCACCGCACGAGTGCCGAAATTAACTGGAGTTTGTGACATGTTTTCCTGTACAGACTTCACAAATATAACAAAGGTTCAACTGTAGTACATTTAACTTTTCCACCAGTTTAATTTAGAAGATGAAAGCATTTCAGGCAATTCACGCCAACACAATGTGGTGAAATCAGAGAAATCATATTTTGAAAACTTGCATTGGATGTGCTTGCACAACTTGAGTAAATCATGCATTTTGATTCGACCAAGGACCTGTCAGAAGATATTCTTTTAACCGGAAGATTCAGTCATATAGTTTGCTATACACTGCATTGTTAACGATTAGGTTTAACTTTGTTCACCAACTGAATGTCATTTTGCGAGTCACGACAAGCCAATTAAAAATGTAATGTTTTTTTAGAAGATCTCGACACCTAACCTCTTGTGGTAAAACGATTTCTTTTTACAGCAGTGTTTGGCTTTCACAAACAACCGTTCAGTTAAACGCATCGAAATAAATGTCATAATGCAAAGTTTATTGGTAAACGTAATGGTACTTACGTTTCTGACAAGAATAAGACTTTGAAGTTCCTGGACTCCAACAGTACTGCTTTCCCGAGACGCCATGACCTGCCGGCGGATAGCACTGGTCTTTGTAGCATTCATCGTAGCAAACTTTGTTATTTGAAGTCGTAACCAAGCTATATGGGTCAGTAGTCGATGTCCTCATAATAGATTTCCATCGAATTTTATTGACATAACATAAATTGATATTCTTTTCAATACGGACGCCTCCTCCGAGAACTACATTAAGGGAAGGAAGGTTGACCTCTTCAAGTCCGCTGTTTTGATAAACGACAAGTGCGTAATCAAGAAATAGCAAGGAAGTTCTACCACGAATTACGGCAAGTTTAGGGAATATATCCTTAAGGCTCCGATGGCTATACAGCAACGACACCAATAGATGACCAGTGATTTCGGTAAGATCAGGAAAATGAAGTTGTTTTTCTTCTTCGTCCTCGTAAACTCTGTAACCACGAATTTGAACACTGCCATCCCACGTCGTACAGTTCTGGAGATCTTGACAGCCTAAGCATTCTCCTTTCGAATTTCCTTTAATAACAAGATCTTGACTAAATAGCGACTTCGAAAAACATCCTAAGAAAAGAGAAAATTAAGAAACTGCTGTTGATTGTGAAGTGTATTATAAATACATAGAAAAAAACCACAGATAATAGTTACTGTAGTTGACCACAGTGGGAGATAGAGAAATAATTTTGCTTAAAAACGCATTCCCGCTCAATTAATGTATACTTACGTTTGTATGGCGCTGCTATGGAACGAGTTACTAAGGAGTTATTGGAAAGAAAAGCCAACAAGAACAAGGTAAAGACTTTGCCGTTCATAATCCTTCAAAGAGACTGTTGGAGCGATTAAATTTGGATAAATAATCGTTTTGTTACAACAGTATCGCGGTCAGCGCTAAGTCTGTCAGTTCATGTCAATGCTTTTACGTACATTAGCGGGAGAAACAACGACTAGTCTCATTCAACTTGCAGAAAACTTCACCCGAAAAAATACCAAATATTGTGACGCCTCTTATTTTGCGAACTCTCGGCTAGACTAACAGTTCACTTTTCTCTAATCTCATGCGAATATCGATAACTGTACGTCATCAAATGTCATTGACAACAATGCGCCGCCAAATATCGAGCACCGGGGGAGGAGAAGTTGTGACTAATTTGGTCAGCAAACATCAAAAGCATTTTGCGGTCTGTTTAGAAAACCGTATCTGGCATAGTATCTATAATAAAACTTGCATGCGATTCTCTCCTAGAATATTCTCAAAAGTAAAGAAAAACGGGTTATTTTCCGCCACTGAAAGTGTGTAAGGTATATTTAGCATGTTACAGATTGTTAAACAAATGTTGTGGTGATTAAAATTTCAGGCACTATATATTTAATATTGTGCAATTGCTTTTTGTGTTTTAAAAAAGACGTAATCCATAATAAATTATTTGTTGTTTTAAAAAAACTCTTTGTTCTGGATAGCTGCCTGCATGCAAGTTGATTCCAACTGGAGAGCCGGGTGTTTAATATAGGACAGTAGAGCGGCGCGATTTTCTTTAACACGCCAATGTTTGTTTAGGTTTTAAAGTTCAAAAGCTTTAAAACATAGAAGCGGTGTTTGGGAAGGAGGTAAGTACCGGCCCTACATAGGTTAAAACAAATTATAAGAATCTAGGGCAGCAAACGATGCCGTGACGGTGCCTTAAAGTTAGGGTGTTTTTCTTCTGCACTAGCACTCCTTGTCAATTGACAATGAAAGTTGAAAAAACAGAATCTTTTTTTAAAAACAACTTCGAACAACCCATGAACCCATTTGTACTTCTTTAAGTTGCATTTTTAAAAATCTCTTGTATTCATTCCTCTGGGGGGGGGGGGGGGGGGGGGGGGGGGGG
>JAOBAT010102345.1:0-15700 GCA_026413305.1 Hydrozoanthus tunicans
AAACAACGTCCCAGGCGCTCAGGGCATGGCCGCGGGGGCCTGGATAATAATAACAAAGCAGGCGCAGCCTGCTGGCGTAGGGTTCTTTTGAAAATGATCAGTTTTACTTAGTTTTACTTTACATTCAAATGATTTTAAATTTTCTATAAACATCAATAAGGAGTGCAAATGTGCAAGCACAACTGACTGATCAAGACTACACAGTTCAACTCGTTGCACTCCAGATTTTTGAAACGGGCCAAACAACCAGTTTGTTTTATTCTCTTGTCTATAAAGAGGATGTATGTTCCTGCAAAATTTTTCAAAATGTTATTTCTTGCAACTAGATTGGATAAGACAACATTTATTATCATCCTACAGCCAAATTCAGTCCTATGCTACGGTTTGTTGATACTGCAACAACTTTTTTTAAAAAAAAGTCCTCCAGTCCCTTAAGCTGATCGGACCATCAACAGAAGTACCTCCGTTAGCAAACGAGCCTCCATACCTGTCACGAAAGATATGATTTCCTTTTTGTTTTCGATTTGACTTTATCGTTTCAACCACGTGCAAACTAACGTGTTTAAGCAGGTAGAAAGCTGACGGTTTTGTTGCAGCCAAGAAAACTCTACTGATAACAACAAAAGAGTGTTGCTAAACTCATCATGCTCACGGCCAATTCCTGTAATTGGTGTGAATTCGGAAGCGATTTAATTCCCAAACGCTCTCAGGGTTCAAAAAAAATTGAACAGTTCGCACTAAAGCCTCCGATCCCCGACCCCCACCCCTCCTCCGCCAGTATAGTTTTATCCCAACGAGAAAATGCACGGTGGTTTTGTCTGCTACTACCAAAAGGAGGTTCCGAGAATTCAGGAAATAGCACGCGATAATATTTTCAGATGCTAGAAATTCCTGAACTGCATACCCGGATGTTCTTTTCATACATGAACAGAAAGCGACTGCTCCGTTGTATTGTTGGCAGTCCCGCGAGAGTATCTGAGTAAAATCAGATTTGGATGACAAAAAATAGCCGCTAGAGAGATTTAAGTAATTGATACCACGTGCACAACATAAGAATTATTTTTGTTACCATCCAGCGAATGTACTAGAACCTTTACCTGACTTCTGTTTCAGTAAACCACTAGTTTATCTACGTGGCTTCAGTCTATTTGTTTCAGTTGACAAAAAATCAGTCAGGTTTTAATTTAGATAGATACGTAAATTTTTTTCCAATAAAAAACTGTATTTTAAAATGTAAATGAAAAAAATAGCCAATAGAACGCCGAATTAAAAATTTTTTCATATTTTTTTTGTAAGAGAAAAAATTAAATTCTACGTTGTATTGGCTATTCTTTTTCATTTACATTTCAAATTCGTTAGCCTAATTCGATCACTTGATCCAACACATACCGGTGGAGTTGTTGTGTCGTAGTTATTTATTTTTTGCAATTTTTGTTTTTGAAAACAATGTCACGAAACAGTTTTTTTGTAAAAGGTTCTTTTCCCTAAAGCTGATATGACCTTTCTTGTGTTCACTTTTTGAATGTTGATCCTATAAATATCGCGTATGACCTAACCATCTTGGCACTTGAGGGTGCGATGCTTAAGATAACAGGAATTAAACGCCCAGGCGAGTTCTTAATACCACCTTTTGGTTTTATCGTGAACACGTTTTTACTGCCGCAAGCAATGTTGGCAGACACAGAGAGCCCGAACGTGTGACAAACTGATATCCGATCGGGTTTAAATCAAGGTGTATATATAGAAACTTCTAAGCCGATACAATACATCCCGGAAGAGGTAACGCACAAAGCCTATCACTCGAAGTTTTTCCATTAGATGTATACATTCGTTTCATGTTAAGGCACCTGTTTGTGTCAGTTGATGTGAAATTGGTTTCGTTTTCAAATTTCACTCGTTAGGTAAATCGGTTCTTTTCAAAATTTGTCATTCAAGAATAATGACCAGTAAATTTCAGCATTTTGTTTCCACTACAAGGTCTTCGAGCCATTCCAGAGAAAACATTTTACAGCATCGTAAATTGATTTCCTGATAAACAAAGAATTGCGTAATCGTTGGTCCCCTTGCTGGGGATCCCACGGTCAAATTTGTGCTGTCACATGTCACGTGACTGAACACCCTCCTCTTAATCGTGGCGGCCATTTCGCACTTCAGCCATGTTTGAAACTAATGTCAACAGTATTTTGATCTGAGCAGTTTGTAACGTAAATTTGTTTAAATTCTGTAGGGTTGTTCTTAATGCCTCCTAAAGGAGGGTTTTACCCTTGGCAGGGCTGAAAAGAGCTGCGATCTGAATAGTTTGCACGAGTAGCTGAGTGAAGGCTCGAAGCAACAAGATGGGAGACCTCGAGGAGAGGAGGGGGGAACTTGAATTGTGTGTTCGGCATCCGAGGGACGAACTACACATAGATGGGCTGTTGGTGAGTGAGAAATAAGATTTGCTAACGCAAATAAAATGTCACTGGTCTTAAATTATTCTTGCTTTTTACTAACAGGACAGCATTGAATCGCTTGTCAACGACTGTAATTTCCCAGCTCTACGGCGAAACAAGAACGTGGAAAACTTCTTGCAAAGATGTAAGTTACTGAATCACTTTACGTTTTTTGTTTTTAGCCTAACGGTTCTGTAAGGAAGATGATTTGTATTTTTTATTTCAAATTCAGATGAGGAGCCTGCGAAAAAAATCAAGGACGCACGAATGAACGCCGATGACTTTCGCACTTTGAAAGTAATCGGCCGTGGAGCTTTTGGAGAAGTCCAGTTGGTAGGTGGACTGTCTGTGTAAATGCTTCCGATTGATTCAGTGTTTTCTTTCCTTGTTCTCAAACAACATCCGTCAATATGATCCGAACGAATAGCTTGACCATTTAAGTTTCCATTATGTAGTTTGTTTGGTTTTAATCACAAGTTTTCCGTTCTTGTACAAAACAGATAACAACTGAAATTACTATGTTGAAATTGCAGTTTATGGACGTTGATTGCTGTAGATCCGGCGTCCGGATCAGAATTTGCTAACATGCTCTTCAATTCACTCTCGTTAGGTCCGCCATGGCAAGACAAAGAAGGTGTATGCCATGAAACTGTTGAGTAAATTTGAAATGGTAGGTCGATCGATCTGTTTTGTCGAGTCATTTGGCAATAAGAATAGGGCAATATATAAAGTCGATACATGCTGTGTCTATGAACTGCTTATTTAATTCTGATCACAATAATCTGAAACAGCACGGTTTAAGCGATAGACGACGGCCTTTAGTGCTTCGGAATTCGGTTTTGTTTAACGAAGGTGGGAGTTTCAAAACTGTCGGGTTTGGAAAGAAGCGACACTCAGTAATTTGGCTTGTCATTTTCTTGGCTTGTTGCAGCAACCTAGTAATAAAAACATTGACTAGTCGTCCTCTGGACGTATCAACACTTTGTAAATGGCATACGGTTTCTGGCAGTTCCATTTTAACAGTTGGTCATATTTTCAAGACTCTGAAACTGCCACTTTTTTAAAGCCAATGGAAAACAGTTATCGAGCATGTACTTCTAGACTCGTTAAAGAAAACAAGAATGTACGTGAAGTGAAGTTTACGAGTAACAGAAATTCATTTTGTATATTTCATTTCATTTGTAAGTTTCATTTGTCAATAGATTGAGATGTCGTGACTTCTTAAGAAATTACCAAAATAAAAGTACCTAAGCTTTGCTTGAACTTCAGACGCTTGGAATCAATAAATCTTTACGCCGTATTTATTTTTCACGCTTCAGATGTTTGGAAACTAGATGGCTGTAATCGAATATCACTTTTTAACAAGTTGACAAACCGACTCGGTCGGCCGTAATTCTTTAAATATTTTCAATAAACCTCATTTGTTCAGTTTTGCTTTTGGCTTACACAAAGCCATAGAGCAATGGATTCGAAACCACTGTTTCGGTTTCGGAAATGACATGTGGTTGAAAAGTATTTTATGGACTTGAAAAGTGTTTTAATCATTAATTCGTTTCGAAATACTCTACTCCCGTGACTAACGCAAAGTATTGTGTTATGAAATACAAGGATAATATTTATTGGAAATTAGTACAATTTTATGTTTCTAATGCTGTTCATTGACGGTTTTTTTATGTAAATCAAGTAAGCTTGGAGAGCAAACATTCTAAGTTAATACTCAAAATTTATGTTCTTATGTAAAAGAATACTATAATGGTGGTCAATATGGTTGTAAAATGTATATCAGTAAGTGATGAAGTTTTTTGGAGCTTATATTTCAGAGCCTTTTAAAAAACGTTTACAGTGATTTCTTGGCACTGTTTTCAGTCATTGCACATTAAGTTCAGACAGACTGTAAATAACGTGGTTGTTTGTTATGATTGGCATTGAAAATGATTGACATCAGATTGTCAAGTAAAACTTAGAAGTAATAAAATATAAATGTTGTTCCAGCTCAGTTATTTTCCGCAAATACTTATCAGCAACCCCATTTTTGAGTTTTGTTTTTGAAAATTACTTTCATGGAGTAACTGCGGAGTAATTTTATAAAACTATTTATAGAACTTTTCTTAAAATAATATTGTTGAAATGATTTCTATTTTCAGTGTTGGTTTTTACTTGTGTTGTTTGATTGTCTTCTTAATTGGTTATTGATATTTTCATTAGCTATTTTTTGTTTTAAATTGATTCAATAGGTTTCTTGTTTTTACAAAATGTTATATTTTATGAGTAAGTCAGATCAAGAAGTAGTGTTTAAAATCAAGAGAAGTCAATTTAAGAGTTAATTGACTGCATTTAAAATTACTTTAGTCACCTCAAGATGCTTTTAGTTGATGATGCTTTTTAACAATGCCAGAATTTTCCCTTGAAACTCAGACATGTCATAATTTTTGGTTGAAGAAAGTTTAAAACAATTATGGGCTAAAATAGTTTCTTTTAAATTTGAATTGCTAAAATATTTTAGCACTTTAAAAGAATAACTTTTTAACCTATAATTGTTTAAGCAATTTTAAGACTGAAGATATTTTAGAGTTTGTTTGTTTTTGTGTTTCAGTCAATTAACCAAACAAAAAAGTCTATTTTTTTACATTTTCCCTCTTATTTTCATTTTTATTGTTTGTTTCAGCCCAGAATCATAAGAATATAAAACCTTAAAAATCCAAAACTAAGTGTTCAGTAGTCAGTGGTCTTAAAGCCCTAGTTAAAAGGCTTTTTTAAAGTACCAGTTGCCAGTGGTTACTGTGAACGTCAAACTAAACACTTAAGTTTTTGATGAACACAGTTAACCCTTTCAATCCCAGCCAGTAATGAACACCTGTCATCTCCTAACAGGGTTTTCAGTACAAAATTCATTAGGTGGTCAAAATTTATCAGCAGACAGTCATAACCTTCTTTATATGCACTTCATTTTTAAGTCAACTAATGACTTTTACAGCTACTAATGATGACTAACTTTGCCCGAACAGTAGGCAGAATTCTGCAACTTGCCAACTTCTACTTAGAGCTCTGCCTTGGAATAAGTACTTGTTTTGTAATGAAAAAAATGAGAACTGATCAAACAAGGTGAACTATTGATGATGAAAAGTAATTTTCTCCCAAACTTGTTCAATGAAACACATAGGCTCTAGTTGGGAGAATTTACAAAGTAAATACAACTGCGACTAATAGGATTAATGTAGAAGCTCTTAGTTAATCAAATACCTTTGGTTAAAAGCTTTTGCCTGTTGCTTGCTTTTTACCCTCTAGTTAAGAGACAATTCAAATAAATTGGCTTTTAGTAAATTAGAAGTAAGAAAAAACGATTTTCTTTGTTAAACCATGAATAATCAATTACATTGTACTAATTGTAGATAAAAAGATCAGATTCTGCCTTCTTCTGGGAAGAACGCGACATCATGGCACATTGTGACAGTTCTTGGGTTGTAAAGGTAACTTGAAAACTTTCACACTTGATAGTGGTTCATCATTTGGTGATGAAAGCAGATTTTGATTAAATACCATCAAAAAGGTAGTTCTAAACTATCTTTTATATCTATTATATCATCCCTAAACTTCTACATTAGACTAGCAAAAAGCTTTGATCCAGTGATACAAGGAAAATGTTATTGAGATGTATTATTTTCTAGTAAGTAAATTGTAGAGGAGAGTCTTGGGTTCTACAATAAAGCCACTACCGTTATATCATTACTGCTCATTATTATTATTATTAATTGACTATTATTAAATGACAATTATTATTATTATTACTAATGTTATTATTGTACTTTTGTTATTGTTGTCTACATATTCTATACCTAGTTAGATATAAGCACAAACTGGTTTTATTTCTGTTATAAATCCCAAGTTAGTGTGAATCAAGGTCCACGATCAAGGTTCATTTGTGGTCCCTTTTTCAGTACTATACAAGAACTTGCTTAAATAATCTGCTATTCTTTAGAATCAATTTTCTGTTATAGTGCTTCACACTGATAATAATATCCGATTTTCGCATGAGCTTGTCAAAGGCATGTGTTGTAGACGCAAGTGGCACTGGCTTCAATCACATTATCAAATTGTATACTCACATCTCGGGTTTCACCCAATCATTTTCAATAGCAGTCTGGGACAGGTTCTTTATTTTGTTTCTTAACTGTATAGTCATGAAGTATGCTCTGCTCACCATCTTGTCATGCCTTCTTTAACATTCCTTCTGTGTGAGTATTTTGTTCTCATATGCAATATAGGAGACAGCTTCAGGCTTAACTTGCACATTGGTGAGACTACTGTTTGACTAGAGTGTTGTGCATAAATGAAGTTTGTTTAGAGAGCCTGTTGCCTGTTCAAACTGAAAACACCTTGTTTTTTGTCCAACAGCTCCATTATGCGTTCCAGGATTCTAAATTCCTGTACATGGTCATGGACTACATGGGAGGTACAGGGACTTGCTTAAAATTAATAACTACTAAACTTTGTTTATTTAATGAGGGTAAACATATTATCCTTGCGGAAGTTATCTAACATTTGGCCCTCAGCATAGATCACAGGCTTTATTTTAAGTCAATTTTGAGGAGGGAGGAAAATTGGAGAACCCAGAGAAAAACCCTTGGAGTCAGAAAAAGATCGACAATCTTAGCCCACATGCAAACCCAGGATTCGATCCCGGGTCTACAGAGATGGGAGGTGCGAAAGCTAACCACTCAGCCATCCTGACTCCCAACAGTCCCAGTCTTAGACAATACAATTTGGGGGAGTCTTCCTTGTTCAGCATTAGTATAGACTGCAGAATTCTTAGCTTGATGTTTTCTGGGTTTGTGTGCTGGGAGATCCCTAAGATATGATTATCCTATCAAAATGCACCAATGTTATTAGTACTTCATTGTTATCATCACCATCATCTACTAACTTATAATATAATAATTTTGTTAGGAGGAGATCTGGTCAATCTGATGAGCAACTATGAGATTCCTGAAAAGTGGGCCAAGTTCTACTGTGCCGAGGTTGTTCTTGCTTTGGATGCAATTCATAACATGGGTTTTATTCACAGGTTTGTTACTTTCTGGAGGTCTTCAGGAATATTTCACATTTACATGATGTTTATGATTAATTGTGGTGTAAGTTCCAATGGTAATCAAAATATATAAAGTGAAATTATTTTGATTCAGTAACTTGTTTTGTACGAAACAGTTTGTACTAGGAGCAAAGGTTGAAGTTTAACGCTCAAAAACCCTTTGAAAATGTGACTCTTAAAATATCTTACTTAAGTTCAAACTTGCAAGAATCCTGATACCTTGTTCTTAGTACACTACAACTCTCACTGTCGCTGTCCACTGAGGATAGACTAGACTACAAAAAGGAATGTGTCAGTGATAATATTAAAATATATAAAAGGCGAGGTAAAATTTTTTTTTGAGGTTGATTTTTCGTTTCACTTGCAAAGGGGAGTTTAATAAAAAAAGAAAAAGAGGAAGAGCGAAAGACAGTTTTCATTAAACTCCCCTTCTGCAAACAAACTGAAAAATCAACCTCAAGTCTCATAAAAAAACTACACAAGTTCACAAACAATAATTTTATTTTCAAGATACTATGGCAAACCTGAAAAATTAAATCTATTCTTAAAACAAAGGGCAAGAACAATCATCCATCACATCTAATATATCAAGGGACTTGTTCCTGTGGATCTAATTACATTGGGGAAACAAAAAGAAATCTTACAAATGAACATGACAATCCTGTCAATCAAAATGAACCAGCGAGGCATCTAAGGTTCAACAATGAAACACATATCTTCTCCTGGAAAGTACTTTTAAACAGCCAACCCACTACAAAGAGAAAAATTCTCAAGGCTTTACTAACTGCTGTCCTCAAACCAGACTTAAACAAACAAATCACAAGCCATCCAATTTTTCTTTTCCCAATGGGAATAACTTAGAACTTTCAAATTAACGATAGGCGGAATCCTTATTCCCTGAAGATGGTTTTTAACCAAAAACGTTCAGAAACTTTTTAAAAGTTTTACCTCACCTTTTATATATTTTAATACCTTTTAATAGCGTTTCATGTCAAACAGTGATAATATGGTTTCAGTTATCATTCAAAAACTAGTTTGAATTAAACCATGGCCAAAAAATCTTGCTTCAACAAGTTGCATTTTTTTGTCTTTTTCAGGGATGTGAAGCCTGATAATATGTTGTTAGATAATTATGGGCATCTAAAACTTGCTGATTTTGGAACTTGCATGAAAATGGACAAGGTAGTTAAAGATAAAAGTTACTATAGCATCAACATAGCATGTTTTGTATACCTCTGCCAAAATGACTCATAAAACAAGTTTTGATTTTAAATAGAACCATCAATTTCTAGTCCCCACCATCCTAACTAAGTTTACAAAAAGTTTGTGTGAGAATGGAAGTACCAATTATTTAAAAAATATTTTTTCTATGAAATACAAAACTCCATGTTTAAAAGGAGTGTAAATAATTTTGCCTTTTTGTGTATTAGGATGGCATGGTCAGGTCGGATACTGCAGTGGGGACACCTGATTATATCTCTCCAGAGGTCAGTGTAAACATTTTAGTTACAAGATCTGGCAATGTAGTGTCGGTTTGACATTGTTTTTTTTTTCCTTTAAGAAAAGTTAAGAAATGTAGGTGGGATGGAAACAAAAGGGAACAAAATTTACCCAGTAGTTTTGGAAGGTTAAAATATCTCACCAGTGATGCAAGTGCTAGCCTTCCCCTAGCCTATGAAACGACTGTTAGTAATCATTCAAAACTTTAACTTTAAAATCAATAATAATTATATCATAATCAAGTAATAGGTAGATAAGATTATCAAAAGTTTATGTAACTACAACTGCTTACTACAACTTTGGTAATAAAAGTACTGTAAAAATCAATAAAGAAATGAGAATGTTATTGTTGACTTGTTTATCAAATCAATATTGTCACTTAGAAAATATGTGATTGCCTGCAAACTTTCTATTTCATTGTTAATATTTAATGTCATATTGATATTGCTAGCTACATTAAGATAAATTTGGCCGGTATTTACCAATCACCGGCTGTTATTTCCATCCCTGTGTAGCAAAGAATATTTTGAGTTTACATGTTGGAAGAAACTGCACTTTAATTTTTTTTAAAAAATGACAGCATGATTCTAATGTCAGGAGATACAACTCCTGTTAAAGAATCATGCTTTTTTAAAAATTTGCAATTCTTTCCAATCTTTAAACTCAAAATTTACCAATAAGATGCTACATCCTTGAAATATTCCATGCTACAACAAAAAATATTTGACTCCATGGTAAAGGCAGGTCTGAGTATTTCGGAAATTACTGAAAACCAGATTTTGGTTCCATGTATCAGATTCGTGGGAAACTGTTTGAAACCAATTATTTGTTTCTATGCTTTGATCATGGAATAACTTTTTTTACAAAAGAGAAGTCCTACAAAAATGTGGGATTGGAATTTCATAATAATTGCATCTCTAAGAAGCAAGCATTACATTTACTGAGTACATGAATAGCTACCGTATATACTCGTATACAAGTCGAACGCCTGTATAAGTAGCTATAAGTAGCTATAAGTCGAACCCTATTTTTGAAGCCAAAAATACAACTTTTTTGAAAAAGTTTGGTTTTTTAGACGATCTGGAATTCAAGGATAAAGTTAGAGCAATAAATTTCGAAAACAAATAAATACCCCCGATATCTGAATTTACTAATCTCTAAAACTAAGTTCAAAACAACAACAAAAAAATAGCCAAAACATGACAACACAACATTTGCCAGGAAGTTTTTTTCCCTTTTGGTTTCTTTCTCGGTGGATCGACTATTTGTTGTCATCTTTCCCTGCCGCTACTTCATACATGTTACACACTTGTGACGTCATTGATAGCGTGACTCCAAACCGCCTGTTCAAGATTGCACAATATCTGCTCAACTTTCGACGTCCAATATTGCGCAATTGAAAGTATTTCAGTCGATATTTTTTTGACTTGGTGGAGACTTGCCCTTTAACTTTAAAGCTAAGTTCAAAACTATGAAGCATTGGTCATTTCTTTTCTTATATTTGGTGGCTCCTAAAGAAGCCGTATGTTTGTTTATTTCGTCGATGCCAAACTTCCGGCTGGCAGCAGAATTGTTGGAGTTGTCAGACGCAAACTTGACCACTTGTAACTTGAAACTCGCAGAATATTTCATTCGTTTCACCTTCGACAATATTCTTTTACATGTAACGCAAGTTAAGAAAACTAATTGAGAAGTTAGACACTTAGCCTTACCAGTTACAGTAAATCATTTTATTTTCTCAACTCAAGCTTATTTATACTTAATACGTAGATCGAAAATCTCATACTCGAACGTCTGAGGAAACTTGTTCGCTTTCTTTCGGACCGAATTTCTTTTTTCCCAACGTCTGAGGAAACATATAACTTTATATATTTGGAGCGAAATGTTTCAAATTCAATTTTTGCCTGTTTTCTTTGCTGCGACTAAAATAATTTTTGACCTCTACTAACTTTGTTTTGATCAAAACTCAAGGTCACATACATACAAGCAGGAGTTTAGCTGTAACTTTTTGTTTTCACTTGGGCCAATCAGAGCTTTGTGTGTTATGTCACATTTCTCACCTCATGCTTGCCACAGGATCTTCCAGCATGGCATGCAACTTGAAAAACTCTTGTAAAACCAAAATTACAATCGACTTTCTGACTTTTTATTTTGATTTAAGATATAACAAAATGGTTTTTAAAAGGAACAGACAATATTCTGATGTCTGGTTATGGAAATAAACGTCAGAATGCGGTCTGAAGGAAGTTAAATAAACGATAAATCAAATTTGTTTGGTGAGAGAATTTGATCAGTCCATTGAGTCGTACAGGAAATGTTTGGACCACAAAAGGAATATTAAGGCAGTGGAACATAAAATTTTATGAAGTGTGTGGGGAAAGATTTACGGGAATGTACGAGTTTATCGCTTCAAATTTTGTGGCAGTTCATAATTATAGATTCATGCATTCAAGCAATAATAAACTTATCATGCCAACAGTGCATGACTTGATAATTGTTTCACAAAACCGTTTAATTCAAAGTAAGTCTACCTTGGGGATTTATCATCGGAATTATTTACTTAACTCCGTAACTTAGCTTGTTGCAGTGAATTTTGGCAGTTTTTGGTGATTTGGATGGTATGTCTCGTGTTCTCCAGAATATGAGTCGAGGTCGATTTTTTGAGCCCATTTTCACGCCCAAAAATTCGACTTGTATATGAGTATATACGGTATAAACTGGTAACTATAATATTATTTATACAATATAATACATGGTGTACTATACCATAAAAGTTGGTATGACAATTGATTCTGTTCACATTGCCATCAAAAACCATTGTTTCTGTAAAACATCCTGGCCTGTAATAAATAAATAGTATTATGTAATTAAGTAGATTAGCTGTGAATGAGAACCAGCTTCTACTGGGGACAGTGTCAGGGATTAGTGTTTTGTCCTGGGGAATTATGTGGCTTTTATCCATTGAGCACTTTGGAAACAGGGAATATGCATCAATTGGTTTGATGGCCCACACAGACTCAAGGAAGAATTTTAGCTTATTTTTGGTAATTAGCATCAAGTCAAACCAAGGTCTTGTTCACTTTGTTACTGTTTGCTATGAATGTTCCACCATTTCAATTCTTTCTACATATGTTAAACATAATTTCTAGAAAAGTTTATTTAATGTGTGACCAGTTTTATTTTATATTTATTCACAACAGTTGATAGAGTCTCATATTTTTGTATGGTGAGACGGCCTGGGTTAGTATAGTCCTGTGAAGGACTGCAGTCAATGTTATTGACATACTTCTGACAACCTGTGCGGAAGTCATCTTCAGAGTCAAAGATGACTTCTGCACAGGTGGAAATGTCAATCACTAACATCAACAGCAGTCCTTCTCAGGACTTCACTAACCAGATGATCTCATCATAGGATCTACTAATGCTCCTGGATTCAAATTATTTATCAATATTGTTTGTGTTTTAAGGTGCTCAAATCACAAGGAGGGGAAGGATACTATGGTCGAGAGTGTGACTGGTGGAGTGTGGGAGTATTTGTCTATGAAATGTTAATTGGTAAGTGTATGGATCCATAGTGGTGGTGTTTCAATGGCGATGATGATAATGAATTTGATGACTACAACAACAGGACTTAATTACCATGAATATAACAAAACATTTATGTACCCAATAAAAGATATTTTTAGGTAAAGTTTATTCAGAAATGATAAACAGTAATTGTTGATGAAGTTGATGGTAGTTTTGATAACACTTTACTTCTAGTATTGCTTAAAACTGCTAAATACCCCACTGGTAATGGTAATGTTGATACTTGATGGAAGTGGTGTTAGGTGTAAACATCAAGATCACAGTGATTATTGAGGGTGGCGAGTATGAAGATAATAAAGACCTTAAGCACGAGATGTCCATGTTGCAACGGAGGTCACACAGGAAATTAAATATCACTTGTGGTGATTGTCACGGAGGTGAAAAGCGTCGGCCTCCATACGATCACAATGACCACATGAAATGTGCAAGTGTGCATAAACTGCTGATTTGATTTCCGGTTGGCCTCCATGGTAACATAGACGACTCGTGCTTAAGGTCTCTAATTTTAAATGGTTATGAAAGGTGCTGTTGATGCAGCTGGGTGTTTGTTTTTCCATATCAGTGGGAATAAAATGGTGGTTTATGTCCCTTTTCAAATTGTTAGTTCTTAAATAATCTATATTTTAGCCAATTTATTTTTCTAGGTTTTGAAATCCATTGTTTACAGCATGTTTTGCTTCATACAATGTTTACTAGATAATGCAAGTATGGCAAGTTGGCAGTAATGATTCTTAATGAACATCTAAAGATTTAAAAAGGCAAAACCTTACAAAACAATGACATCCACTATTTTTTGTTGCTGATGACAATGATGATTTGTTCTTTAGGTGATACACCCTTCTATGCCGACTCGTTGGTTGGTACCTATGCTAAGATCATGGATCATAAGAACTCTCTCCAATTTCCTGATGACATAGAGGTCTCAAAAGAAGCAAAGAATTTGATCTGCTGCTTTTTAACAGATAGGTATGTGATTTTATTATGTGTAGTGTATGCCTAAAGACAAGTGAGTTTTATCCATGCTTTTTTCTAAAAAATAGGCAGTCAAGGACTGCTTGTGGCTATTGCTATGTCCACTTCTGTAAAAAAGTTAACCTATGGAAAGAGGTTGCGATAGCTGAAGTGCAAATGATTTGTTTGTATAAATAAATATCATTTGTATTGGTAATTTGTTTATAAAATATACACTAAAAAAAGTTGGGTAAAATAAGTTAACAAAGTGTTAGAAATGACAAGATTTGAAAATGTGTAGTTCATTCTAAAACTCACCTTTGAAACAAATGGGCTCCATGCATGAGGTTGATCAGCACATGTTACCGAAGATAGATACGTCATGCACACGTCAGATTCTGACATTACTCGAAACCGCTGTTGCGGACAATCAGGTAGTTTCGATCGAATACTTCTGAAAGCAACCCTTTCACTCACTCTTTCATTCAATACAGTAACATTATGGCTATCACCTCCAGCAATAGCCACAAAAACTGTTCTTTTCTTTGTTAGACTGACTATCTCTAGAGGTTTGATAATGTGATGCATTGTTTATTGTGATTGAAGTGCAAACTAAATGTTCTTTGTTTCGGTTTGAATTTATAGAGCAAGCAGATTGGGTTTACGAGGGATTGGTGAGATTAAAGCTCATAAGTTCTTCATTGATGACCAGTGGACTTGGGACACTATCAGAGAAGGTAAACAAGAAGAACTATAGACTGACTTATCCTAGATGTGCAACTACTGCCTAGTTTTGGTAGTACCTTTACAATATTGATTATAATAACAATGTTAGTTAATAATATCAATAATTAAACCCAAATGACAAGTTTCCTCAATTTTTTAGAAAAAAATGAACTTCAAAATTTGTAAAGATATAATTAATAAGTTTTTCTAAAATCAAAATATATAAATCAAATAAGAATTAACTGTCAAGTATAATTTATCATAGGTACATAAAAACCAAATATCCAGTAATACCAGATTGAATAATGTAACTGTGAGCAAAAAAAATTCTGTAAGAACAAGATCCTTCATTCACTGTGTGTTGTGACTATTGTCAAATTGTGTGACCTGCCATCTACATTCACAAAACAGTGAGCAGTTCTAAGTTGCCATGACAACCCATCTCAAACATGGTTTTCAATTTTTTTTTTAAAGTATAATTATGACTCTTTCTTCACATTTAGATATTTCCTCATTTTAGATATTTCCTCAGTCTCCAAGTTGTATCATTTAGGTGTTTCTTCCCCAAGTTGTATCATCCAGATATTTTCTCTCCTAGTTTTGTCATCCAGGTATTTCCTCCCTTTTTGTATCATCCAGATATTTCTTTCCCTAGTTGCATCATTCAGATATTTCATCTCATAGTTGTCGACCACATATTTCCTCCTTAATTTGTATCATCCACATATTTTCTCTCCTAGTTGTATCATTTAGGTATTTCTTCCCCTAGTTCTATCATCCAGATATTTTCTTTCGTAGTTATATCATCCAGGTATTTCCACTCATAGTTGTCAACTAGGTATTTATTTTCTCACTTAGTTGTATCATCCAGATATATCCTCTCAAAGTTGTGTCATCCACATGTTTCCTCTCCTAGTTGTTTCATCCAGATATTTCCTCTAAATCTTGTAGTTGTATCATCCAGATATTTTCTCTAAATGGTCCACAGCAGCATTGTGTACCTCCAATCGGCCTCCTGCAGCACAGCTCTGCACATCATTTTACTTTTTATGCCCAGAATTTTTTTTACACAAAACACTTGCTTTGATTATTTACGCAGAGTGGCAGTGAAATGTCGCTAAAAAATTTGTTGACTTTCATTTCTAGCTGTACCACCAGTCGTACCAGAGCTTAGTGGGGATGACGACACCTCAAACTTTGATGACATTCCTGAACCGGAAGGAGCTGATGAGACTTTTCCAGAGCCAAAGGTCTCGATTAATTGACGTATTCTTTTTAAACATTGTTTCTTTAACTGGCTAATTAGGTTTGAAACAGCCTAGTTCTTGATTTTGGTGGCTTTAAGAGCGCCTCTCTGTAAGCACTGGGTGACAAGTGGCACAAGTTCAAAAAATGACCTATCCTCATATTTTGCCCA
>JAOBAT010102356.1:0-10198 GCA_026413305.1 Hydrozoanthus tunicans
GTGGCCGAGCGGTTAGCGTGTTCGACTCGTAATCCTAGGGTCGCGAGTTCAAGCCCCGGTCAGACCACTGTGTTGTGCTCTTGAACAAGACACTTTACCTGACTTTGTTCCAGTCAACTCAGCTATATAAATGAATGCCAGTTTGCTGGGGGTTAACCTGCAGTAATTACTTTATGCATGCGTTTTAAAGAATCTCAATTAATTGATATACAATATTTTAAATGAAAAGCTGTTAAAGATAAAAGCTTGAGAATGAATAGAACAACTAAATACATTTTTTGTTTTAATTGCCGCTTTTTACTGCCTTCAGCAGGTTAATTTACGATCTCCTTGAGCAACTTTTGCTGATCTAATTAATTGATCACGTTTTTCAAGGTATGAAATGCCAAAGGCAAGAAATCAGCAAAAAGTCAAACAATCTTTGATCTGTTAGAGACGTCAATTTTTTTATTTATTTTATTTATTTTTTTTGTTTTTTATCCAGCGGATACTGTGCTCTCGTTGCCAGCACTGAAAACAAGATTGATCAATACAATACAATACAATACAATACAATACATTTTATTCACATTTCCGATTTGTACTAGACAAAAAAAAGCAAACATGTGTATCTAAGTCAAATATCGTTTAAAGTGATTGAAGCAAGTAAAACTATAAATTTATGATAATCTAGGAAACGCCTAGTGTCTAAATAAACTGTAGGTTTTCTAGTTAGACACTAGTCTGGTTATGTAACAAGTTTAGGTAGGCATGAAAACGAACCAATAAGATACAAACAAAAACAGATAAACGTAAAGACTAGAACAATAGGCTAAACAAAAGACGTCTGGGTTTGGACATTTCATTTTTTTCTAAAAAAGGTATTTCTCGATCTGTTTTGGAAAAAGATTTTGATCCAGGCTTTGTGCAACCTGGTCTGGTTAGTTCAATATTTGCGCATGCGTTTTCTAACACTTTGAAAGTATTTCTCTACAGTACGCTGATGTGGGACAGGCCCTTCGTGAGCTGTGCAACTTTTCCTCGCAAAACTGTAATAAACATTAGACGAAGAGAAAGCTACGGGCAGTCGTGACCACCCAAGTTACATAAACTTCAACGTCTCGACACAACAATGCTGTGGTTTAGTTTTAATTCCTTGTTAATAATCAGTGTAGCTAAATATATATGTATGAAATAGTTAAGTCAGTATTCCAACGGCTTAGCTTGGTTAAACCAACTGGACTAAGCAAAATAAAATTGGTTTAGATTAACACAAACTGTGTAGCTGTTGTTGTTTGAAAGGAAAACCTTTGGAAAGACGTTTGGAAAAGCAACACGGGTGGATCAAAAAAGCCAAACCTGAATTGCAATAGTAAGATATGAATCGGAATAGTTAAACATGAATTGGACTAGTTAAAGTTAAACATGATTTGGAATAGCCAAAAGTGAATTGTGAACTGCAACAGTCACAAATGAATTGAAATAGTTGAGATTGAACTGGAATAGTTAGACTTCAACATGAATTGGAATAGACTAGTCAAAAAATAATTGGAATAGCCGAATATGAGTTGGAACAGCAAAACATCGTTTGGAATAGCTAAACATGAATTAGAATGGCAAAAAACAAATTGCAATAGTCACACTTGAATTGTTTGAGTTAAAGATGGTTTGGAATAGCCAAACATGACTTGCGATAGTCACACGTCAATTGAATAGTCAAACTTTAATTGGAATAGGCACACATTAATTGCGATAGCTAAACATGATTTGCGATAGTCACACATGAAACGAGATAGCTAAACATGACTTGGAATAGCTAAGTATCGACTGGAATAGCTAAAATGTTGATTGTAATTTTTGTGTGTAAAACTTGCTCCCCCTCCCCCCAATAAACCATATAACTGCTCATTTTCGACTCACGAGTATATTGATACATAGGCCACAAGGAACAACCTCTAGGCGTGATAGGTTGGGTGGAGGGTAAAGCATAGTAGATGCACAATTTTCTGTTTAGTTTCTGTTCCCGTGTTTTATCCAGTTCTATTGAGCCGAAACTGTTACGTTTATCAAACATTGACAACTGATATTTTTGTATATCGGTCTGATGGACTGGGAGGCCGGGCATTTGACCATCATAGAAGAAACGGGAGGCGGGGCATTTGCCCACGAAAATTGCCCGCCGGGCCGGGCATTTGACCAATCTTTTCAAATGCCGGGGTTTTGCCTGGGGAGTTGCTTGGTGGGGGGGGGGGGGATACTCGCGGTTGGAATTGACTCGCACTGAACGTATTTGGTGTTTGGAATTGCTGGAGAACATGGTCGCTTCCTACCGTATCCGAGATCCAGGGAAATTGCCCAACAAAAATTTTGATATACATATTTTAAAAAAGTTTATTTGAAAATTTCAAAAATTCATTAAGTATAATCGAAAATAAATGGAAAACCTTCCGATTTCGGGAAGGAAGTTTTTTGTCAGACAGATATCAGGTTTCTTATTTCAAAATAAAAAAACAGCCGGTTGTACTCTCCTGGTAAATAAAATGTCTCATGCATGGTCGTCTCCAGGGCATGTTCTTTATATTAGCCGCTGGAGCCAAGCTAAGGGAAGACTTGGAAGTGCAGGTAACAATTCGTCTGTAGTAAAAAATAGGAATACTAACGCAAAGTTGAAAATACTACATCAGGTGGTGGTTGATAGCAATTCATGTAATTAAAGTGCATATGAAGTGAAAACTTGTATTACGTCTATGGATTCAATGGATTAACCTTGCTAATGACGAATAGCGGTGAAAAAAAATTGTCAGAATCTTTTATTGCTCTCGAGATATTTTAAAGGGGAACCGAACTCTAAAACAACCGTTTTTTTTAATGAAATTCTTTGAGTTGTTGAAAACATATCTAAAAGATTTTTTCTCGTGTCGCGCTGATTTTCCGAGAAACTCTTGTTTGTATGTACGTGTTTCGGGTCATTTGGGGTCATCGAGCGTGGGCGCTTGTCGACCTGTCAGCGGTAAACGAAGGTAACGTGTGACGTAGGTTATGGGGAGCGAGCGAGCGCTTGAACTGTTTTTGTTGTCATAAGCTCGCTTACACAGTCAAGGGTGAAGGTTACAACTTACGTTGTGTGCGATATCTCACTCCAATGATGAATTTTTTCAGTCCGAGCCAATTCTTACCAATATCTGACATCATAGCCTCACTCTCTCTCCGCTTGACCCCTATTTCTGAGCCGCCGGTACAATGCGGAAAGAAACATGTTTTAAACTCAAATTTCTCGGAAAGTCAGCGCGATACGAGGAATTTTTTTCCATTTCGTTTTCACACTCAGTTAAAGATTTTGTTTGACAAAAGTTGATTTTAGGGTTTAGTTCCCCTTTAAACTTTCAAAGTTCTCAACTGAAGACACCACAAGTGGTTTCGATAAATTTGCATTCTTTTAAAATCTGCTGCCAATCCATTAACTCTGGATAAACTTGAGCCGAACTTGGACTGATGTCTGTCTACCTCGAGATACATCTGTAGCCGAACTGTGGCTTATATTCTTCCCAAGGGTGTGGATAAGCAGCAGGTTTAGTAAACTTTAAAATTTGTCTGAATCGCTCTTGACGTCAGTATTTGAAAACTTTAAATGATAATATCTCAAGAACCATAAAGATTTTGACAACGATATAAATGTTTTCATCGCTATTCTTCATCTACACGCTTTTTTTTTTATAAGAAAAGCTCTACAAGAACAACGAGGTTTGTATTGACCAAAACTTCTGAACAAGTTAAGAACGAGCTCGGCTCGGGCTCGATAGCTATTTTTTTTCGAAAACTTTACTGAATTTCGATCTTTAACTGAACATTAAAGAATAAACAAGAAATGCTTCGCAGTTTATAATCACTGGACATTGTCTCGGGGAAAATTTTGAGGAATCCACGATAAATTCACAGGGTTAAATTGACCAAATTCTTTTTCCAATACAGTCATAAACAATGCAACACTTTTGGCTTGTTTTTCTTCGATTTAAACACACACAGAAATAAGAACACTTTAACAACAATTTGAGGCTCAAGTCGCTGAAACTTATGAACAATGCCGAATGAGTGTCGGCCAATTTTACTGGTTCGTATAAAAAAAGCGTTTAGCAAAATCTATCAGACCCATTGAAGCAATAAAATTTTTCATTTACGATGCACTTTAAAGAACGATTAAAATATTTAGTACGAAACAGGTCAGTCGCCCTGGAATGCAGAAAAGTGCTACATGCAATCATATGTTTAAACCGTTAATCCGATTAGCTAAACTTTAAAAATGGGATACTTCCTCATAGTTAAGCTATCGTATTTCCTTCCAGTTCACTCATTCAAGCCTTTCTAGTTGAAAAACATTTGGGGGCTGACATTGAAAGTGAAAAGGTTCTATAATTAATTGGTTTAACTATTTTAGCATAAAAGAAATGTTTCTTTAAAATAGAGTTTCCCTGCTTTTCACTTTAAAACTATGTTATACACAAGTTGATGTATTCTCAATATAAAAATATAAACATCCTGGCGTGGGAACAGCGAAAAGCCGCAGAACAACCGGAGGTTTCCTAGTTCTTACACGGACCGTTTGTCTAGCGGATATAAGTGACCCATTAAGCTGGAATCAAACGTCTCACGAGTTGTTTGTTCAAAACTCTTAATTTTGTCCGCTTTATTTACCTAGAGACGCGGCAGAATCGTCAAATAATACGTAAGACCAGCTGTGGTTGTGCAAGAAATATAGTAATATGTGTTGAACACAAGGTTTTCTACTTACATTGTTCAGATCGATGAACTGATAACGAAATAGTATCTAAAGCTAAGTGTTGTTGCAAAAACGATCTGTTTTGGTTGAAATATCAGCGTTCATCGTAACGGTCAAATACCTTTTTTTAGGTAAATAACGAACAGATCTAGATGATCCGGTGAAAACGTTCAAGGCATCCAAGAAACTTCTTTAGAAATTCTGGCAGAATTTTTTAGACATGTCAATACGTGAGGCATCAAGTCGGTTAATCAAAAATGAAATGGTTCCGTTCTGGTGACTCGTTTTTTCAAACAACATTAATGGAAAATTCAATATTGTGTCGCAGTTTTTACAACATCCGTTTGTAAATTAAATGTATACTTAAAAAACTAAATTCTAGCATGGTACAATCCAGATTGTCAAAGTAAAGTGAACAAAAACTTGTTATCTATTTGTACTTTTTAGGAATTTAAAATTGCTTAACCAGAAAATGCAGTTTAAAAATTGCTTAACCAGAAAATGACAGAATGAATGTGACTTTGTTTCTGTCGTTATGCACCTGCCTTCTAAAGATTCTCAATAAAATGAAAAGATATAAATAACTTTACGTACACAAAATTTAAAGACGCGTCCTATCTTTTGACACTAACCACTCCCTTCCGTTCAACTAGTTGCCTATAAAGTAAGACAGCTTAGACAAAATATACAAGGCAATCGAGAAATTCCTTAAACGTTGACTAAGCTTTATAAGAAGAGCGCAAGAGATGATGTACAAAATTAGTAATGGCCTGAGTGTGGCGTTCGCTTTGTTCGTTATTGCAGTGCCGTTCACGCAAGCTTTCGGAGGTATCAACCTCGGCAGGCGCTCAGCCAAGGTACAACGAAATTTACAGTAGAACATTTCAAAACTGCTTTAATTTGTTTTACACTCTTTTTTGTAAGAGCCTTCTTAAATGAAATATTCCCGAAACTCTAGAACATTCTAAGAATATAAAGTTATTGATTCACAAGTTGAAAGCTCAGAAAAAATTTCTGAGTCACTGACGGAAATCGAACCCGCAACCCTCTGATTACCGGTCAGATGCTCTACCCACTGAGCTAGAGAGACTCGTGCACATGGAGGTTAAGTTCTTGTTTATTCCGGCTTGACATACGTCCTGTAAACTGCTTTCAACTTGTGAATCAATAATTTCTTCAACTTTATATACAAGATTCAAACTTTCATTTGATAATTCTATTAACATACTAAGGAGCGGCAAGAACTTTTCTTTGAATACTGCCAGGACTATGAACATTTTTTTCTCTGCTACTTTTCATCAGTGCACCATTGTCTTTAGTTATAAGCATATACAAGTTTGTTTAATATTTTGTGCTTGTTTTTAAATTTCGTTTTGCCAGCTATAGCAGAGGCTAATTTAATCGGCAATCAAAGAAGCATTTCAACCCCTTAATGGGAACAGCCTTCTCTCAATAAGCAGATTTTTCATGTCAATTTAAGTCTTTTCTCGTAATGGTTTATGTTCCATATATATTTAACTAACAGGAACTTCAAGAATTATTAGGATAATTGTATTTCCCTTAATTATAATCACCGCTACTAGTCTTTATAGAAACATATATAAACCCAGTCCCAGTTACAACCGAAGATGTTCAGAGACATGAACGAAACATCTTTTGCAAACTAATAAAAGTGTATATATTTCATGGGCGGTAAAACTGGGGGCGGGGGTGTACTGGTCCCCGACAATGTGTTTTTTTTTCGGGGAGGGAGCAGTTTCCTCCAATATTTCTCTGGCTAACAACACAAATTCATGTTACCACTATAAACTATAAACAAAAAACAGGGTTGTTTGGTTTGTATTAAAACAATTATCCCCTCAGTGTCGGTGACTAGTGACAGACTGATATCTAATTATCTACCACTAGTCATCTTCAGGAGACAAACGTTATGTATACATATCTATTGCAAATAAAGAACCCAGCAATTTTTCCACGCTTTTTCTGCTCATTTTAAAGAAAAAAATTTTTCCTTCCAAGTAAACCAATTTGGCATAGTAGCATTTGCATTCTCACGGAGCACTCGTTTTTTTCATAAATATCAATTCACTCAAATGTAAAAGCTGTTTTTATTACACATTATAGTTTTACTGAATACATAGAGTGTTTTTTTATTGCCGCCTACCTCAGGGGGAGCAACTCAAGAGCGCTCTACAAGATTTGTGTAACTTGGCAAAGCAGCAATGCATACAGAAAAACACTGTACGCTGGTTTCGTGGAGACACATTTGTGCAAAAACGAGACTTAAAGGTAATATTTCGAGAACTGTCTTGTTTATGTAGTAACTATCTGCGCGTGCGTAAGTATTAAAGTGCTATGAATGCTGAATGTATTGAGCTGGGCGGCGCAGTAGCCCAGCGGTCTGCGTGTTCGACTCGTAATCCCAGGGTTGCGAGTTCGAGCCCCGGTCAGACCACTGTGTTGTGTCCTTGAACAAGACACTTTACCTGACTTTGTTCCAGTCAACTCAGCTGTATAAATGAATACCAGTTTGCTGGGGGTTAACCTGCAGTAAGTACTTTATGCATGCGTTTTAAAGAATCTCAATTAATTGATACACAATATTCTAAATGAAAAGCTGTTAATGATAAAAAGCTTGAGAATGAATAGAACAACTAAATAACAACATCAAATACATTTTTGCTTTAATTGTCGTTTTTTTACTGCCTTCAGCAGATCAATTTACGATCTCCTTGAGCAATTTTTGATAATTTATTTCTAATAAATACAGATTAACGTTGATCCCGTTTTTCAAGGCATGAAATGCCGAAGACACAAAATCAACTAAGAGTCAAACAATCTTTGATCTATTAGAGACGGATAGCGGATAGCTCTCGCTGCGGGCTCTAGGAACAAGATTGATCCAGGTTTTGTGCAATCGGACCCAGTTCGCTACACGCTTATATTTATTAGAACCAGTAAATTTGGCTGAGGCTCATTGTCCTTAATTTTTTGGCGATTTGATCCTCAAATTGTTCTTAGTTTATTTTTATATTTCTCTGTGTGGTTTAAATAGAAAAAATAAGCCAAAAGTGTTGCATTGCTAAGTCTAAGGTACTGCAATACATGTATTTGAAAACGGAATGTTTGGCGGGTGTGTTCTATGCTGTTTGCAATCCATGTTTACAGCGATTGTATAGAACAACCTTCAGGGAAGAGTTTAACTGGAAGCAATGATAATAATTAAAAGAAAAAAAATTGCGAATCATTTTTTGTAAAGCTAAATGTAATTGCTCGATCAAGCCCCGAGCCTCAGCTTGTTCTTAAATTTTGGCCAATCTGAGCCTCGTTGTTCTTATTATAAAGTTGTTCTTATATAAAAAAAAAAAAAAAGCGTGTATTTGCGCATGCGTTTTCTAACACTTTGAAAGTATTTCTCTACAGTACGCTGATGTGGGACAGGCCCTTCGTGAGCTGTGCAACTTTTCCTCGCAAAACTGTAATAAACATTAGACGAAGAGAAAGCTACGGGCGGTCGTGACCACCCAAGTTACATAAACATCGACATCTCGAAACAACAATGCTGTCGTTTAGCTTTCCTTGTTAATCAGTGTCGCTAAATATCTGTGTATGAAATAGTTAAGTCAATATTCAAACGGCTTAGCTTGGTTAAGTCAACTGGATTAAGCAAAATAAAATTGGTTTAGACTAACACAAACTGTGTAGCTGTTGTTGTTCGAATGGAAATTAAACCTTTGGAAAGACGTTTGGAAAAGCAACACGGGTCAGGATCAGAAAAACCAAACATGAATTGCTATAGTAACACATGAATCGAAATAGTCACAAATGAATTGGAATAGTTAAGCTTGAAATGGAATACTTAAACATGAATTGGAATATACTATTTAAAAAAGAATTGGAGTAGCCGAATATTAATTGGAATAGCCAAACATGGTTTGGAACAGCTAAACATGAACTAGAATGGCAAAAAACAAGAACTACAATAGTCACACACGAATTGTATGAGTTAAACATGGTTTGGAAAAGGCAAACATGACTTGCGATGGTCACACATGAGTTAGCTAGAATAGCCAAACATTAATTGGAATTGGAACACATGAATTGGGATAGCTAAACATGAATTAGAACGGCAAAAGCATGAATTACAATAGTCACACACGAATTGGAATACGTAAACATGAATTGGGAGAGCATACATGAATCGAAATAGCTAAACATGACTTGGAATAGCTAGGTATCGACTGGAATAGCTAAAATGTTAATTTTATTTTTTTGGTGTAAAACTCGCTCCTCTAGCCCCCCCTCCCTCCCTCCCCTCCCCGCGCCCTGGGTTTACAAGCACACAGTTTATTGATAACAGCTGGCGTGACGTGACATCCTTGTCTTCTATAGTGAGATTTACCACCGCGTAATACGTGAGACGGCAAACGTCAATTTCCCGTCTGACGTTTGCCGTATTTCTGTCTTGTTTTCTTGGTTTTAGCCTCACGTTGACGCGAGCTTCAAGCGAAAACACACGAGCAACTCGAATTAGACTGGAAACTTGCGTCAGTAAATTCAGTGCAATTAAAATCAAATCTGAAAGTACATCTTAGCAAAGAAAAAAAAGACTTTTTACTGTTTGTATGTCGCAATAAGCAATTGTTTGATTCCCATTAATGAAAGTTGCCAATTGGCACTATCTGAACAACTGTTTGTGTTGTATCTTCAATTTAGCTAACTAACATTAAGTATAACATCCCTTTACCTTTTTAACGACTTAAAAGTTAGTTTGCATTGAACGTCGAATGGCTTTATTTTCTTCAGACTTAAGAATATTTAAGTCTCTCTTAGCTAATATGGGATCTAAAGTCTTGTTGAGTAGGGAATGAAGTTTTTTTTTCTTAAACTAGGAATAGACGTATAAGCTAGTCGGGTCAAACACTGATCCTAGCTAAATTAACAATTATTCGTCGAAGTAGGCGAAGTGAATAACCCCCGAGAGGAAGTCGAGGAGATTGATCATCACCCAGATATTTACTGAACCTGAGGCGAATAAGTGTTTTAACATTATTCAGGTGACTACAAGAGCGGCAAAAATGGCCATTGTCAAAGATTTGCGCAAAAAAATCATTTATTGCCAAGGCTCAGTCGCACATACGTATTGACGTTTGAAGCTTTTTCATCCGGAGTTTTTTCTTTCACTTATTAGCACAAATGCCATGGGGATATTGCACTACTTTCGAAAAATGTTATACAACCTTAATGCTTTTCGCAACATTGTTGTCCTTGGAGTTTAACTCTTCGCCAATGAGAGCAGTTGAAACTCTGTAATCAACAGAGTAGTTTTATTAATTTTAAAAATTATTAATAATTTCATAAATAATCATTATCTACAGAGTGCCAAGTGCACCTGTTGAGCAAGGCGTAAGTGTGAAAGACAAAAGATCTTGCGCAAAACGCAAA